>ML796622.1:24171-79018 GCA_009831015.1 Picea engelmannii
CAGAGAACTAAAGTGATATTTGAGCCCAAGCATAAGATGCAATTGAGAATGCAGATTGTAAACATGGAATATGCAATTTAGTTCATAGAAGACATCCATTGCAATAGGATATGTGCAAATGCAACTAAACACAATGCCCAATCGTATTTCATATTCGTTTGCATTCTCAATTTTAGTACAAATAAAATATCAAAACTTCACGGTGGTGCAAGTTGGTAGTAAAGCAATGAATTCCCAAAGATTTATGCTTTTAGGTCACAAAGACCAATAATTTTATAATACTAATCTAATTTAAAGTCACAACTTAACCAAACACCAAATTGATGTATGAGATTCTCTTTTTTGTGGGACAAGGGAACCCCTCAGGCAGTGATTTGACTGTTTAATTTACAAAGATGTATATACCCTACCCTCTCCGGATTTGAATCTATGGCCTCCAAGATGTTTTTAACCAATAGGCCTATGGTTCTCTTCAAAATGAACAAAATGAAGAAAAACAAAAATTGAATTATATTCTAGATCGATAAATGTAGTTGAATTTAGAGGACCGAATACATCGAAAAAATAACCACCTGGAAATCCCTAAAATTACCTGCAAAACTTTAAACAATATTGCATATCACATAAGGAATGGAGGTAGCATTATGCCAGAGATATTAGAGCACCTCTCAACTGAAATACATTATCAACAATTTCATGTTCATATGCACCACTAACCCAAAATTGATCCAGAGTTTGCTACAACAGATGATATTTATACTATGACAAATCAAAATGTAAGAGAGATGCCCGACCCTGATTTTATCTCTGTGACCGGTAGAAGTTATATTACTTCGATCAGAAAATCTAGTTTTAAAACTGGTGGAAATTTAATGATAACCAGGAAAGGAACTTTCAATTGAAGGATGTGACAATACAAAGTGGACAAGTGCAAAGAAATTCTATGCAAAGGGAGTTGATTCCATTAGAGCAGATACGGATATAAAATTTAACCATTGTTGCCTTCCTCTTTTGCTACTCATTGAAGTTGGGTAGCATTAACAAGATCATATCGGTATAGCAGTACATCAACCATGCTTCACTGATGCCACTTCCATGCATGCTTGAGACAGAAATATTTTACATTTCTTCAGGTGAAGCTCTTGAACATTAAATCGCACAAAATCATTCTCGATTTTGAGGCTCACAACATGCACTTTGAATCCAATGAGGTCTAAGAAAGATAAGCTTTCCATCCTCCTGTTTCTAACTTCTCTGCCTTCTTCAATACTATTTCTTTCATATCAATCTGGTATTGGCATATTCTGAAAATGCAAGGACATCGGATTGCTTAATATGGTCACTGAAAGTTCAATCTTTAATGCAATAAACAAATCATATAAGAAATCCTACTTTTCTTGTAGGTTGGAATCTGTGGATCCCAATATCCGAATTGCGAACAACCCAGTGTTTGTGGCATTTTGAATTGCAACAGTAGCCACAGGGACACCTTTAGGCATCTGCAAGAATGCATCACTGGTTATAACAACACCTCACTTGGCCCTTCCAAAAACGATTTCTGTATGCTACTTTGCACTAACTTTACTGAAATTGAACGATGAATTATTTTTCAATTTGAGCTAATGAAATATAATAGATAAAAGCTAGTCCCTACTCTAGCAACCAAAAAGTAGGGACTGAAAATACATTTTTTGTAAATTAAAAGTTTCATTTGATTCTAATAAGAATAATAGTGAAACTGTTTTTTTTGCGTGAAAAAAAAAGAACATTCACTAATATAAACCGTTTCTCATTACAATGAAATTATTTAAAATAGATTATAATAATAACTTTATACCGTAAAACAAAAGTTGACTGATTCTTGGGGCAATAAAGAGGGTTAAACAATTACATTCAAATGTAACTAACAATGAATGTTACCATGATGCAAATATGTAAAAATTCTACTTTATTATAACAAAAAAGTAGAAAGGTCGCGAGTTCGACTGCTTCCGACCTTAGAGGTAGAGCGTTCGCTTCGTAAGCGAATGGTCGCGAGTTCGATTCTCGCCGGGAGCCACGTTTTATAGAGTTTTTGATTTTTGCAGATAGGCAGAGCGTTTTGTTTACTCCGTTGTCCGTCAATGGGCCGCAGCATTACAGAGGCAAGTAGAGAAACTAGAGTCCAGGTAGTATTATCAAAAGAGGTTCAGAATAACTCAGAGAATGGATTCCCCAGTTCTGATTTTTTTCTCATGGTTTTAACAATGTAAAACTGGTTGGGGTTCCATCCAATTCTCTTGCAGACAATAAAATAGAAAATGATGACAGTGGATGCTCTTCCATGGCGATGAAGAAACCACTATTCACAATATCATTTTCGTCGCAAAAAACATCGATTCGTGTTACGTGTTGCGCATGTTCTCCGAAAAGAGTCATTGCTTTATTGGTCTGCCCGTCATAACCAAATTCCATTCACAATATCATTTTCGTCGCAAAAAACATCGATTCGTGTTACGTGTTGCGCATGCTTTATTGGTCTGCCCGTCATAACCAAATTCCATAAGGCGTGTTGACTGCGACTGATAATTGTTTGGGCGTTGAATGGTTCTTTTCTTGGAGTTGTAAATAATAAAAAATCACACTAATTTGAAACCATGGGAGAAATCACAATAATAAAGTTTGAGCACGAGGATGAAGGTGTCATGGAGTGATCTCCTCCCAAAATGGATTGAGGAGGAAAAACAAAGTCTAAACGAGAATGTTTAGACTTCTCTTTCTCATTTAAGATAGTACGTCCAAGATAAGCAACGAGATCAATTTTGATTTGGGGTTACAATAATGCTTCACATGAAGATCGAAAACAAATGGTGCAAAGATGTTTAACACTTTCATATTCAAAACTAGGAATTAGGGTTTTAGGTCAGAAATGAAATGAAGTTGGGTTATGAATAAGGATTCAAATCACCATACATGCTTTTTAAAGGGGAATTTAGGCGTCTGAGTAGGATATGGTGTCACTAAGAAGTTTTAAGCCTGAGGGATGGATGTTGAAGTCTTGACTATGTTCAAAGGAGGAAAACAAAGGCTATAGACCATAAATAAAGCATTTATGGCTTATGGGTCATGAATGCATCTTTAAATTACCACACATCCCCTCTAAAAGGGGTTGTTGGTCTTCATGTGGGATTTGAGTGCCATTAGAAGGTCGTATGCATGATGTATGGCTCTTAAAGACTTGACCATGGTAGGGGAGGAAAATTAGGTCCTTAAAATCTACATGAAGCTTCTAGTCGGATATGAGTGCCTTTAAGAGGTTTTATGCCTGATGCATGGATCTTATAGCCTTGACCATGATAGTGGAGGAAAATCAAGTCCTTAAAACCTACATGAAGCTTCTAGGGCTCATGGGCCATGAAGAAAACATGGAACCACCATGTAGGCCCTCTAAAGGGAGATCCTTGACCTTCGAGTGGGATATGGGTGTTATTACGAGGATTTTTGTATAAGAGTTGAGGCTCACAACCTTACCCATGGCCGGGGAGGAAAATAGGGACCTTAGGCGTTAAATGGAGCTTTTAGGAATCATAGGCTATGAACGAGGTCATGAACCACCACACATGCCCTCTAAAGATGATATTTAACATTTGAGTAGGATCTAGGCATTAGTAGGAAGTTTTACATATGAGGGATGGATCTCGAGACATTGACCATAGTTGATGGAGGAAAACAAGGTCCTTGGGCCTTAAATGAAGATTTTAGGGTTCAAAAGCCAAGAATGAGATCATGAACCATTTCACATGCTCTCTATAGGTGTTATTTAGCTTCCTAGAGGGATTTGGTTACCATTATGAGGTTTTGGACACTAGGTATGGGTCAACCATACTCGAGAGAGGAAAATAAGAATCTCAGACCCTAAATAAAATTTCTAGGGTTAAAGGGCCATGAACAAAGCCTCAAACCATCACATGAGCCATTTCTAGGAAATATTTGGCCTCTAAGTGGGATATGGGTGCGATTAAGAGGTTTTGCATACCATAGATCCTTAACCATAGTTAGGGGAGAAAAACAAGGGTCTTATTCCCTAAAATATGTCTCTAGGGTTATGGGCCATGCATAGGAGTTATGACCACCATGCAAGCACTAAAGTGGAAATATTTGGCCTACATGTGGGATGTAGGAACCAATTCAAGGTTTTTCACTCTAAGGGTGGGAAACATATCCCAAATCATTGTTAAGGGATGAAAACTAATGATTTAGACCCTACAATTGCTTCATGGAACTCCATGGGTTAATTATGGATTCTAACAATGTAATTAATATTATACATGTCTTAATTATAAGTCATAATCCTATTTAATAGGGTTGTGATGTTTTTTATTTGGAAAAGCATGGAAATATTCATAATTGTATGTTTACATAACATGTAGAATATAGTTCGCCTATGCATGTGTTTTTTTTGTTATTTTTTCTATGACTTGCGGGACTAGTCTATGGTCTAAGAAACCGTGACCCAGGGGTCTCTGAGCCATCAAAATCACATGAGGATCGGACCTGCCTTGGGTCACACCAACCGTTAACATGGATGGATTTTAGGTGTCTCCTCTCGGCTACCGCAGAGTTTTGAACCTAGGTTGCCTTACAAAATGAGACCCTTTGAAACCAATCATGCTAGTAGGATTTGGCCACCCATGCAAGTTTTATTAGTTAAACAATAATCCAATTACCCCATAAAAGTAACTTGGGCCACATGTTAGGGTTTGAATATCTTTTTGTATAAATATGGGCCATCCACTCTTTTGTGCAAATAAATATATTCTTAATCATACATTTTTTTTTATATATTTTGGTTCATTGTAGATATGTCTACGTTCATCGTTTAATATTTGTAGGTGCGATTCACTCCTAGATGTGTAGGAGCCCCCACTTTGGAATTCTTGTTTCTTTATATTTGATTATTTCCATTATTATAGTGATACTTTGATTATGGAAAGATCTGTATCAAAATTGGTTTTAAATTTATGTGGTAAAAAAGTCTCAATATCAGTTTTAAATCTATGTGGTAAAAAAGTCTCAATAATTTTTTTTCATTGTAAAAAAAGTCTCAATATTACAAAGCCCATAACTTTGTATTTGAAAATTAGATTGGAGGGCTCTATTTTGGTCACAAACTATACTTGGATGCACTTTTAATGAGTAATTGCATGTGATGTGTGAGTAAACCTTTATAATTTTCCCCTATGAAGTGGTTCAAAAATAAAGTCCAATCAAATGGCTTGCATTCAATGGAGCATAAATTTTCGCTAGAGTGTCTCATTGAGATGTCATTTATTTTTCGTTGGAAAGTTAAACTTGAGGATTTAAAATTATGAGTTATAATTTATAAAATTTATATTCATTTTCAGCTACAAAGCCTTAGACTGAGATGAAAGGGAGAATTGTCATAACTTTCAAATGAAAAAAGAAAATAAAAGGGTTGGAAAAAAATTGTAATTTAAAAAAATGTTTTATATTTCATTAAAAATAGATATATATGTTTCCTATTAAATCGTTTTTTGAAAAATCATTGAAAAACAAAAACAAAACATATAAATTTCAATAAGGTTAGCATGGATATGTAAAAAATTTTGATGGATTGATATGATAGATGTTGTATTTCAATCAACATAATTTAAAGAAGAATATAAAGAATAAGTATATTCATAGTTAGATCTAAAGGAAATTTGTGAAGAATGTTATGCATATGTATTTAAACTATGGAATGATAACTTTTTTGGGCTTTGTAGAAATTCTTAGATCTTTCTATATGAAGAAGACTTACACAAATTTAAAATTTTTTTTGCTTTGTAGAAATTCTTAGACTTTTCTATATGAAGAAGACATACAAAAAGTTGAGAACTTCTCCGAACTTCTATTTAATGAATCCCTTCCCTTTTATGATGAGTTTCATAAAAATGTATTATTTGAATGTGAAGAAAAAAATCATTGAGGGATGTCATAAGCAGGGTGAGATAAATAGTTTTCAATTTTAATCTTTTCAAATGGTAATGTTTTATCCATTCCCACAACCAACCATTTGCAACTATGTGGATGATATTTTTTCTTTATAAATTCCTAATATCTTGGTTTAGCAACACTTGGATCCTTATGACCTTAGACATAATATTGAAAGACTTCATTTAGTTCATTGAAGAATCCCACTTTGGAATTTTCTATCTATTCAAATGCCTAAATACGATAGTATTTAAGAAAAGGCAAAAAAAAACATAGGAAGAATAAGATGCAACATTGAGCTACACTTTGGTCCTCAAAAGTTAAGAATAACATTAATTCATAAGACGAGGGCATGTTGTGTACCTAAACACAACATTTATGTCTATGTGAATAAATCTATAATTTTAAGCTATTTTATATTCAAGTCATAGGTTTGTAATGTTGTTTTAATCTTTATCATTTAGTATTTTGTATAAGGTCATTTATTTTAAATAAATCCTCAAATATATAATTAATAGTTCCACGATTACTTAAATAAGAGTCTAATTACCCTATAAAATATACCTTAGTCCATATGTTAGGATTTGAGTCCATTTTGTGTAAATAGGGTCTTTCCCATCTTAAATAAATTAATATATTATTAATCAAACATATTATTATTTTTCAGTGCATTATGGAGACATTTTCCTCAATCATGTAAGATAAGAACATGTAGTCTACTCTTCATGTGGAGGTGCCCCACTCCTCTATTTGTGTCACTTTATCTTGTTTTTTGGTTATTTCCAATGACACAATAATAATTCTATTGTTGGTATTGGAACATAGTGAATGTCAATTAAAAATATGGATATAACATTTCATGTAAATATTGAACAAGATAACGAGTGGACAATATTAATTGATGTTATATCCTGATTATTCATATACTTCTTAGGAACACAACTCAGTGGTAGTTATATGTCTTGATCGTTGATGATATTGATATATGCATCCAATGATATAAATGATCGGCAAACTATTGTTTAATGTAAACACATTATTACATATAAATCTCGATTAAATTTATTTTCTTGACAATATTGAACAATAACCTAAAAAAATTCATTATTATTCACAAAGGCTAATCTCATTGATACATGTAAATGTAGAGTAGTTGGAAAACTATTGCTTAATGTAAACACATTATTACATGTAAATGTCGAGGAAATTTATTTTCTTGACAATATTAATCAATAACCTAGAAATTTTCATTATTATTCACACAAGGCTAATCTCATTGATACATGTAAATGTAGGGTAGAGATATCGAATATATGGTAAGTGGAGCTCATGGAGATCAATAGAATCAAGTTATTAAACAATATTTGGATTGACTATGAATGAATAATGTATGCATGATACATATCCAAACTTATGGTTTGTGGAGCTCAATTGAGATTCATTTTTCAAGATATCAAATTATATATATACATTTTTTATATCAATCTATCCAAACAAAATATTGTATGTGGGTTAGAGGTTTCATATTTATGGGTTGTGGAGCTCAATGGATATTGTCATTTTTGAGTTAGTGATTGATATTGATTTCATAAATTGACCAATATTATTATATATGATGATGAATATATGTATTAATTGTGATTGAATATGTCGTGTATGAGCTAAATATTTTGAATTTATGATTTGTAGAGCTTACAAGAGATTTGTTTTTTTGAGATGTTTAATGATAATTATTATACATATCGATCAATAATAGTCTATATTGATCAATATGTAGATCAATTGTAACTAAATATGGCAGATGGGATGGAGATCCAAGAGATTAATGGTGATCAATATTTATGAGATATTGAATGATATTAATTCAATGTATCAAGTGATATGAATTTCTATATCGGTCTATATGTTGATTATATTGAATGAATTTACTATCACATATTCCTAAAATGATGGGTATTTTTTCCTGCATGGATGGCCTATACTATTTTAAAACCCTTTTTAGCATAGAAAAAGACAATGTGGGCTCATACCCAATTTTAATTGACATAACCAATTGATAATTTGTAGGGTTGTGTACCACTTTTAGAAGAGAAAATCACATTTCAATCTCCTTCAAAAATATTAATAATTTTTTTCTCACCTATTTTAATGTAGCCAAGAGGGGATCGTTCATAAATTCTAGACTTTAACTATCAAGAAGTCACTTCACCTGCTAGATATTTCCTAAAAAAATCATCTAGGGCCTCTATTGTTAACTCTTATCAAGAAGATCAAATGGAAAACCTTAATGTGGAGAAAAAAAATCCTATCGTGTGGCATCTAGGGTTGATGGAAAGAATGGACATGTGTGATTGACTATGGTTTATGGAAAGCATCATGTTATTGTGTAGTTAACAAGGGTTCATGGTGAAAATCCTTATATATTGAATGGTATTGGGTATATGACATACATTATTCTATTAAGGGGATGAAGTGCATGGAAGGAATTAAGGCTTGGAAATTGATGCCATGACATATGTAGGGGATACACTTATTAATGTGGAAATATTTTTCAAGAGGTACCATGCTAATGATGTGTCTACTTCCAATGTTGATGTGGAATAGTCCACTCAAGAGCATGGTTCTACACAATAATGCATGAACAAAAAATATTTGGCTACTTTTCATTAAGAATTCATAAGCTTAAATAGACTTAAATAAGAAAATATAACATGTTTTTCATATCACATATCTCAACAAGGTACTAAAAACTAGTAAACAATTAAAATAATTGATCTAGTTAGAAACAAGATCTCAACTATCCATGATAATTTGAAACCAAGTGACATCACCATAACAAAAAACAATATTAATCCCCTATGTGCACATAAAACCAACAATAATTTGATAAAAGCATATAAGAATATATTATAAGAATCCTTATCATTCCTCTCGACAATGGAAACATTGACCTCTAATTCTTTCAGAAGAGGGGGGGGGGGGGATTTTGTTGCATCTAGTGGTAAGAAATCCAATGAACCCGATGTGGTATATGAGATTGATTATCAATGAGGTAGGAAGTAGTGGATCCTTGATGAGTTTGAAAAATTTTCATGTTAAAAACTTGATTTACAATGAGTGGAAGCTAACAATCTAGAACAATACCTGCAAGATGACTAATCAAGATCTCTCTCTCCAATGTTGATTCATGATATGGTTTGAGAAAATCAACATTGATGACATCATGGGTTCCCAATTGAGATAGAAGATAAAGGTGGAAATCATTATCAACACCTATGACTACTACATATGACCAATTTTTCCACGGTTTTTCATTGCTATTGCCACACATATCCATCACACTTTCCACGAAGGCAAACAATATTTTTTGTGGAACTTTTTTCGTCGCTATATTCATGCACTAGGTATTCGTGGAAACAACAACGAAATCAGGCCACCATGTGTCATCATCCTAAATATTTTATGTTAAATTTTTTTGTTCACATCGTCATAATTATGACAAACTATCATCAGTAGATCGATGAACATACGTTGGAAAGATGGAATCCCAAAGAAAATATTTAACTTCTTGCCATGAACATTCGTCGCTATAGGGATGCAAGTTTGTGGCAAGATGAAGAGATGTATACCTTATTGTGATGAACATGCGTCGCTATATCGATGAAGGAGCATTTTAATAGCAACAAAGAAGCGTGGCGGAGTAGAAAACCCACCAATGGCTTGCGACGCAGATGCCATGCAATGAAATTATGTCACTATTGCGACGACTTCTGTAGGTTTTAAAAAACAAAATTGATAGTTTTCCCCTGCTTTCTAAGAAATATCCTATCACATCCTTTTGTGTGGATAAGGAAACCTCCATTATGATTTTTAAACACGGTCCTATATGGGCTAAGAAGGGATAAGACTATAATCTAAAGCACTCACTAGTCTCTAGCATTAATGGCTTATGTACATCATCGAACAACCTTCGTAAGTGGATATATACTTCTTGGGATTCTTCTTTGATGCCATTGATTATGATCCATATATTCTAAAGGGTTTTCCTTCCTAGGATTTATCATTGAGTTGAATTTTTCACATGCTATAGACGGTGGCTCTAATTGGTTCATGTATAATGTAGGGCTCTTTATAAAGCTATGTTTTCTTGAATTCAAATTACATTTGGGGTAATTTTCAGAGGTCATAATTTGGGTAAGATTTCTCAGTGTCATTCTGGAATACAAGGGCATTACATCTGTTGTGACCATCAATAAGACTTTGGGTACACTATCCAAAATTTGGGAGGGTGACATCCTCAACTTATGCCCAAATATACATTTACGTAGAGTTTTGCAAAGGTCTTCATGGACAAATTGTATTGGAGTACAAGAATTGTAGTTGGAAACATTGACTAGACTATGAACATATTGGTTTTTGTTGTAGATTATTTTTTGAGCATGGGCATGTAGAAAATTCCTGTCTGAAGGCAAAGGATTTTCAATCTAATAGGCAGAATAATAACAAATCTTATTGTTGGAAAGAATTGAAAAAGGAAGACTCGAAAAAGGAAAACTCAAAGAATGTCTTTTGGGTGCCATTAAGAAAAAAAATTCTAGAGGTACCTAATCATGTGGTATTGTAAAGGACTTTGACCAATCCACAGGGGGTGGTGGTGTATAAATGGATACAATAAATCATGAATCAAATCCTTTGTCGATAGTCTCTTTACCCAACAGCTCCCTCGAGGGGATGAAGAGGAGGCATGCATTAGATAATTCAAATAAGAAAAAAGAATCAATCCATTCAATATCACCAGATGATGCAAAGCAATTCACATTGTTAAACTCCCCATCAATGTCTAATTAGTGTGATGGTTAGATTTAAGTTCTAAGGGAAAATGAAGAAGGAAGTTGGTTACCCCCCATCATCAAAGGTGCTTAACACATTTTCGACATGCCAAAATGTTCTAAATGAATGTTAATAGGATATTGTATCCTTATTTTATGATCCTCAACTAAATGAATTAGACTCTTCATTGTCTCTATGCTAATATTGTAAAATATTGACACTGAATAATTATTAGTTAATATCTTAGTTAATTCTCTTACATGTCATTGAAGAACACAAAATTTGAATTTAAAACCATGCATATATGCTTTGATATATAAGGATAACCGCATTGGTGCATGACTGTCGACAAGAGAAATTCATAGTTACTCTCTTAATCTCAAAGCATGAATATATGCTTTGAATTACAAGGTTCAAAGTAGTTAGTATATTGTTTCTACAATGTAGTGATGTGGCCTCTTCTTTATTTTTTATTATCAAGGAAAAGTTGTGTGCTGATAGGTTATCACAAAGAGCCAACCATAAGGACTATGTGTGCAACAAGCACATTTTTTTAGATTTAGGGGAACACATAACTAGTTGAGATTGCTTAGACTAGATCCAGGTTCAAATCTAACTAACTTCCACTATAAATCCCAAGCTAGGTGCAACAACCCCCAAACTACACCTAACAAGAAACTTGGGCCTCAACCTAGAGTGAAGAAGACATCCCAAAATGGAGGTTCCTACCCTTTCATCCAACACACACCAGGACATTATCTTATTAGGGTGGAAGGATCAACCTTCAACATAACCTATGAGTTGAGTTTTGGATCCACTCAAGGGCACGAAGAGAGAGATCCACATAGGGAGAATGCCACATTAAGGCACAAGGTCCCGTGACCATATGGAGTTGCACAAGGGGTAGAGAGCATGTAGTTAGAGTTGGGAGTCCTATGGTCATACAACCATATGGTCTCTCATGGGAATGGTTTCTTGGACGCTTTAATTCTTAGAAGTGTGGATCATATTATTTTTTACTTAGAGGGAGATCATTAGTTTGGGTCATTGAAGAAGAGGATCATGCGTACGCAAGGACGACTTGTTCTCCACTAGAGTATTTTCCTTTGAATTGTGGATATTTAATTGGATCTAGTTGGAATGTTGTGTCCTAATTGATTGGAAAGTTTGAAGGGGTTGTAGACCCAAAATTTAACTCACAAGAAGAATGGTCACCATTATCTTCAAGCAAATTGTTGGATTCACTTTTTCCCAGAATGATTTGGTTGTCAGTTTGTATGTGGATACCAAGACCCAGATGGTTGAGATGACTTAGGATGTGTAGGTTGAGGGAATTTCAAAGGAAMTAGCAATAGTTTCAAAGGAAACACTACCTGGCGTAGAAAATGTTGGGGGGGGGGTTAAAATTGTAGAATTAAAATGGATTGAAATAAAATGACATGAAGCAAATAAAACTATTGTAATAACTTCCATGAAACTACTACATGAACTTGTAAACTACTATGGAAATGAGAATATAATAGAAAATAGGGTTATTTTCATTCCCTTGAGTGGGACCTACTCAAGGTCTCTACAAGAACCCTTGGTGAAACCATAATTTCTCGAAAATGTGGTCTCCTTATTAAGAAATTTAACTCATGACAATAGTGTGTCCTCTACAATTTGAATTCACTATCATAATTATGAAAGTATTATTTCAAAGACAAACTAGAATATACTTGACTTCATCCTATCTCTTACTTATAATAAAATATCACAACTAACCCTTCAATCAATCCTTGATTGAAGGGAACTTGTCTCTAGGATCCCTAGAATCAAGGATCCTTGTTTCAAGGGACACATTTCTCTCCTTAATTCAAATTACCTCAATCAACAAATCAAATGAGCATTTGTCTTATTGAGTGGCTTGAGTTCTTTGAATGTTTGTGTCACTTAAAGATCAGAAAGGGGTAATAATCCCCCTCTCCTCTCATGTGGAATTTGATGGAGATGACCCTTTTGACCAACTTGTACCAATCATTAGATACAAATATCAAGCATGCTTAAATTCATATAAAATAAAAACTAAGCCAACGTATATCACATAATCTCATCAACTCAATTAATCATAAAATTGAATATGCATGGGGAGATAAATGGTCCTAGAAACATGCCAAAGTAGATTTGTAGGTGCAATATTTCAACGATTGATCAAAATATGTTTATGTGTTTATATATTATTGCACATCGACTTATAAAATTACTTATATCTCAAAAATATATTGATAGGTCACAACCTAGAGAGACACCAAATTGATGTATGAGACCCGCTTGTTTGTGGGACAATGAATAAACCCTATATGAATCCCACAAACATATGGGTCTCATACATTAATTTGATTCTAGTAGTGTCATAGAAATTATGAATATCTTAACAATAATCAAAATTGTATTTTTACATTTCTATGTCTCCATAAGTTCTACATTGATTTCTATACTTTAAAAGACACATCAAAACCCTTACCTTATCATTGTCCTTTCGCCATATCCATTAGCCCATACAACTTGATAAGAGTTTTCCACGATATGCATTTCCATCACCAAGACCTGTATGAATAATAAAAGACAAATTCTTTATATGAGTAAATAATATATAAGCAAATAAACAAGCATTTAATTATGTAAAATACTCTAGAAAAAACTCAAGTGGCTGCATACCTTAATGACCTTCTCTTTGTTTCGATAATAGGTTATTATGTACTGAACATGGCCAACCATGTAAAGGTGGAAAGATCATATGGCTCCTCCCCGCCCTCACATCGCTCTCAATTCCCCATACCCAACAAATGATTTTGTTTATATATAAAACATATAGACATTCATGCATAACTAGGATAGTCATCAAAACATATGAACATATAAACATTGAAGCATAATGTTGTAATTCATATAAACAATGTTTCATACTAACAACATCGATAAACATCCAAATAGGAGTCATGAATTTATACATCTAGTTTTTCTTTGATTTATGTTTTTTTACATTCATAAAATTGATGATTGGGGTATCCTAATCATCCTTTGACACTGTATTTCCTGCGCCCTGTCCTTCTATTGTTTGTGTTTCCATGCACTCATGTACCATACTTCTGGTATGTCACTGAGAAGGGTGTGGAGGGAGTTGTGCAGGGGTGTGAACTGCAACAACGAAAATGATCATATTGATATGTTGAAATATAATTGAAATAACTATTTCATTATTTTGATTAACATTACAATATTTCTTTTTACCTGTCTGTGTAGCTGTGACAGTTGGTGCATTAATTTCTTGTGCACTTGGTTCCTCTTGCAGTTCACCCTCTTGAGCTACATGCTCTTCCATTTAAATAAGATAATATATAAATATAAGTCAGGAAAAAAATATCTACAATCACAATAAATATTTCTAATTCTGAAGCATACATACCAGAATGGTTACTCTGCTCCCCACTATCATTGGACATGTGCTCCCTAGTATGAAGTGGTGTCTGCTGAATACCACTAGATTCACTACTGCAGTTACACTGTTGCTTGAAAACAAACATAAATAATTAGTTAAGGGTGATATAATAAAATATGAATAGACTTTACAAGCATGCTACTGCAGTTTCCTTATTCATTTTATTTACCTACGTGGTTGGGGAGATTGGATTTTTCCCCAAGCTTCTCCTATATTCAATCACACTTTTAAAACCCTACTTGTAACCAATATTTAGGTCCTCCTCGGTGGAAGCAATGTCGAACATATTTAACTACAATGAATAACACCATTAAAATTACCAATAACAAAAACATATATTTGTTCATTGTTGTTAAATAAATATTCACCACAGTTAGTCATTTAATTCTTATGATTCGGGATTTTAGTTTTCCATAGCCACCCTGACCTAGTTTATGTTTCCTGTGCTTTTCCATTCTAGCCTTCGTTTCTTTGGACATGTTAGGTAGCCTATATATGGAATTTTTGAAAAACATTAGAGATCGTAATTGTTACTTAAAACAAGAAAGAAAAATATAAATGAGCATATTTCACTAAGAAGATAACATGTGTTGTACCTTGCCTTACCAGGTCGTGGATGTTTAACTTGTTTTTTAAACAAGTTCTCCTTTGCATCCTCTATCAAGGCCTTCCACTCTTTCTCCGAAACCATGGGAGGGCACTCATGCTTGAGGTCTAATTGTAATTTATCCCTATATTGGGCCCTAGAATATTTTAAATTGTCGTCAGCTAAATTTGTAACCACTTTCTCGTTGAACATATTGTCGAACAAGTTTACCATGTGGCCTATCAATTCATATTTATTTTCTCTATCTTGGCCATTCCACTGTGTGTGAATGGTGTGGAAAAACAACTCCAATGATCTGTCATTCAAGTTTATGTAGAAAACATTGTTTCCTACAGAAACGTGTTATCCATTAATTTATATTAATCTCAACAAATGTCCATTTCAATTTCATGATAAAAATGAATCAATTAATTAACAAATATCTGCAATCTTATGAATCTTGATCATAACACATGCATCATCCACCAGAAAGGTGATATATAGTGATCTGGTGCTTTTAATTCGTGTTGCTCCATGAATAGATTCCTCTCCATTTACAATACTAACACAGACCCCCCATGCTTCAACAGGTTCTGTGCAACCTCCTGGTCTTAGGATCATTCTAAAACTTCCTCTGATTCAGATTGACTCTTCTATTTCCCCACAAGGAATATCTCGTATAGGATAACTCTGCACTCCTGACCAACAATAATGATCGAGACTTTTTCCCAAAGGATATTTCGGATTTCGCGACTTCAGGAATCCTGATGTTGAGTTCCCTCGACTCTTCAACCTCCGAGACCTGAAATTCTGAAATGCCGAAATGTCAACGAAGGTTGACTCCTTCAATGCATCGAACACATGCTGCTTGTTGCCCACGAATTTTGGCTTTTCGGGACTTCAGTGAACAACCAACAATTGTTCCTCTTCCCTTATGATTCCTTGAATTCCAAAATTTCTCCTTTGGTGAGGTTAATGGCCTTTCAGAATTTTCGCCGAAGCTTGAACACTCCTTTGACTTCCGTCGCACATATCTACTGATGGGTAATGGGACCCACATTTCAAAGTTTCTCTTTTCGTGATTTTGAGAGTTGTGTGACCATGAAACTCTACCTCTTAAGTCCCGAAATCTCGAAACCCGATTGGGGCCCAACGACTATTGTCCTTCAACCTTTCGAGAATTTTCCTTTCTCTCTTCAGGATTTTGCGATTCGCGAATATCCATATTAGCGAGTTTCCTTACCTTTTGAAACTCTGATACTTGAATTTTCGAAGTCTCTCTTCCCACATGATCTATGGCTGAGATCTTCCTTGATCCGACAGCTCTGGGTCTTTCGAGATTTCATGAAACAGGAGTTTGAAACTCTCGAATCCAAAATCACTACCTCCTTTACTTCTCAAACCCTGAAATGCCGAAATGTCAAAATGGCTTCCTCTGTGACCACAACCTACTCCAAAGGCACGTCGTGTTTCACGACTTCAGGGTTTTCAATGCAAAGAGCCCCGACTCCTTGTCATCAGAATTGCCGAAATTCTGAACCCCGAAATACCGAAATGACAAGATTCCACTCCAAAGGGGATCAACGGTTGTGAGCCTCCCCTGATCTGACAGTTGGCGTGCTTTCGCGAACTGGGAGTTTGTGATGCAGTGACTCCAAAATCACTTGCCGCTCCAAACTCCAAAACCTGAAATAGTGAATTTTGAGCACAAGATCAATGCTCCTGATGCTTCTCGTCCAACGGTCATTACTCCTCCTAATCTTTATGAATGCTAAAAGGAACTCATCCTTAACCTTCTCACAAATCTGCGAGATCCAACGATCCACGTGATTTCGGCACTTCTCCATGAAGTGTCTCCACCGTTCATTCACTCTTCTTCACGGATCTCTGGCCAAAATGACTTGGCGTCCTTCCACCTGAACTTGACTTCTACGAGATGATTTTGATCTCTCCCTCCCTTTGAACACTTCAAAGGTGCCATCCCTCCTGAGTTCTCTCTTGCAAACTCAAGCCTCCAAAAGGAATCCTGCTCGCATTCCTTGCGACGACTTTCAAACAACCCCTGGTTATTTGAGTCTTCGACCCTGTGCACTCTTTGCAACATTAGTCCTTCAACCTTCACCTTAAGTTCATAAGTTCTAAGGCTTCAACCAGCCTACACACACCTTGCACCACTCTGTGCCTCACCTGCACTTCTGCGGGTTATGAGAACAACGATATCTATCCTGAGATTTCTGAGATAAAGCTCAGATATTCGTCAACGTACACCTTGCAGACATTCACTACACTCTTTGTAGGAATTCTCAGGAAGAGAAACAATTGAAACTCATTCTTCTCTTCTCTCAGATTTCATACATTCAATCATGAAATCATACACCCAACATAGCATTGAAACAAATGCATAACAGAAGAAATGAAACAATTGTAAACATACCATTTAACAAATGTAAACAATAAGCCTCATCACACCATGAAAATTTGAGTCAAATCTCTATATATTAACTCAAGTGCTCCTGTACATGGGTTCTTCTCTACAGTTCTCTACTACAACTCTTCTATTTTTTTCAATTCTTAATGATCATAGCCATATCATAATACAAGGTTTGAGGATGTCTATATCCATTTTCCCTCCTACGCTTCTAAACTGTCTAATCTATTAAATCAAATATACCTACTTTCATTAAATAGACTTAAATGCCTATTACATCCGACAGATGAGAGCAATCGCTCAAGATCTTTTTACAACATCTAGAGATAATATAAGTATGCTTCCCTTAGCTGTTACATTAATTTACATTTATTGATTTTTCAAAACATAACATTTCAAAATGTGCGCTGGTGTTTTTCTAGCTATCTTCCGCCTTTATGCTTACTTGGCTGGCTACGTACGGTGCTCCTACATCAAATACGTTCATATCTGAAGTCATGTGGATTCCTAGGCTCCGACTCATCATGCTATGATGTTTCATGCCGGTCAACATCATTGCGCTCATCAATGGATTTGAGGGGAACCTCAGGAGGGTCAAAAAGACTCATTCATACTTTGTTATGTCAACTTTTTTGTTGCATTGGACCATCACTTCTACCTATAGCAGTTGCAGGCTTGATAGGTTCCTGGGGCACGGGGATTAAAAGCTCCTACAAACGGAAAAATTTACTTTATCAGATCATATAGAAAATATAAAACAAAAAAACAGATATGAAATTGTCATAGCTGATAAAAATATGTGAAGATGCCACTTACACCAAAATTAGTTATTAGATTTTGTAGCTCTGCAATTCTTACCCTGTCCTCCTATATTAGGGGTATTTTGCGAAACAAACCTAGATATTCTATGTTTTCCTTCTTCGAGGACTTCACGACAATTTCTATTGGGTAAGTGGAATGGAATATTTCGTCCTCAAGATCCTCATCATCCAAATCAACTATACTGGACTAAAAACAACAAACAATAAATGAAATTAAAATAATCTTAACATCAATTCTTTTTAGATATTGTAATCAAATTTAGTTATTATTAAGCACTAATAGTTACCTGATGTTGTTGTGTGACCGTTGTCTTCCCACTATCACCCTGCTCTGATCTACTACGAGTGGGTGCCTTCCCAGGATGACCATGCCACAATACATTAATGCATAAAATTAATGAGATGAACTTTAACATTTGAGAAATTTAGTTATTGGAGTCATAAGTTATTACTATATTTAACATTTAACCACTGAGGCACAACGAGTGCCTTTCCATAGTCACCCTGGACAAATGTAGCAGGTGATTTTCCATGGTCACCCTGGACAGATGTTGACACAATAAATCAATCAACAAAAGTTATGAAATTCACCCGTAACATTAAAAAAATGAAATATTGTAGTACTATTAGAAAATAAATAATGAAATTTCAGAAATTTAGTTGTTGTAGTCATAAGTTGTTACTATATTTAACATTTACCTACTGAGGCACATTGGGTGCATTTCCACAGTCACCCTGGGAAGATGTAGCAGGTGATTTTCCATGGTCACCTTGGACAAATGTTGACACAATAAATCATTCAAAAAAAGTTATGAAATTCACTTGTAACATTAAAAAAATGAAATATTGCAGTAATATCAGAAAATAAATAATGAAATTTCAGAAATTTAGTTGTTGTAGTCATAAGTTGTTACTATATTTAACATTTACTTGCTGAGGCACAATGGGTGCATTTCCATGGTCACCCTAGACAGATGTAGTGTTTGATTTGTCACTGTCACCTTGGACAAATGTTGACACAATAAATTAATCAACAAGATTTATGAAAGTAATTGTAACATTAAAAAAATGAAATATTGCAGTAATATCAGAAAATAAATAATGAAAAATGAAATATATGCAGTAAAAAATTGAAATATTGCAACGATAAATTATAGCAATGATTGATCAAAGGTTGAGTTGAATGGTATGTAATATATTTACCCCCATAGCCGCACCCCCTCCATCTATTCGATTTAAGTTGTAATCGATCAACAACTCTTCACCTGGAACTATTGTTTTTGTTGCACATACAAATATACGATTTCCTTCGCGTCCCTCAAATATGCAATTTGGTTGCTTAGTTGTTGCCACTGGCCGTGTACTATTTATAAAGCCCACAATGTTTCCAGAATCTTTTGGCCTTCCATCAATATACATAGTTTCCCCTTTATTTTGATTGTTATCTACTAGTTGTATATAATTTGCGACAACTCTATATCTCTGCATACTTTGCGTATATCAGACCAACATCAACCAATGATTATATTTGTATAATGGTCCGACATACTCCATCAATTCAATTATAGTTCCATAGCTGACCTTTATGCCATCCATGGGAAATAACCCCAATCCATGTAAGGACGAAGGAGCAATGCGATACATCCTCCCACTGATGAAGAAATCTATGTACACTTCAGGTAGCTCCTTAGGTGCCCATCATTGCACTAAATGTCTATACCTCAAGGCCTGCAGTGATGATTTTAGGGGCTAAATTTCGCTCATGGGCTAATTTTCCATGGTTTTTCAAAAAACGAGATTCGCTGTTTTAAAAATTGTTCACCCAAATTATATAGGATAAAATCATTTTACTTAAAAATCGCCAAAATTTTATAAAAACTATATAAAATCCTTAGAAATTTGAATATTTTTACAAAAATATCGCCAATCATTTATAGTTGTCATATGAAGGATTAGTAAGATTCGCCAAGGTTTCTACATCTTAAAATAAATTTCCATCCTTAAAATCATCACTGCTCAAGGGAAACTCAATGTCACCTATGTTCTCAGCATCATAATTACATGACCCTCTGTTGGCAATAAAAAATTGCATGCGTATACAAAATCTTTTCCTTGCCTTTTCAGATCTAGTTGATCTAGAACTGATAGATCTAGTACAACACGTCTCACTTTCAACCTCTCTGAGTATATCTTGATCATCACTTGAGGAATATAGATCTGACAGATACCTATTTGGTGGTATCTACACTCGTTAAAACAATAAGATAATTTATCATGCAGATATAATTTTTTGGTACCAACACTCGAAAAAATGAGAAGATAATTTAGCGAGCAAATATTTAGGGAACCCATGTTTTGCTTAGAGAATATACTTGATTCTATTATATGTAAGAAACTTATTGGGGTCCTTGTTTACATGATTCATATCATACTTGGCATCCCATTATTTTTATCTTGGTATGCTTTGGGGTGTGAGTTTTCTCTTTTATAGAATGGCATTAAATTCCCAACATTAGAGGTGTATGAAATTTGTTAGGATAGAAATAGGCATTAAATTCCTAACATTAGGCTTGGGAATTGATGTAGATAGGGTGATGAAGGAAATGCAGCCTTAGTGAGGATATTTAGGGTCTATGATACTAAAAAGGCTTAGTGGATGTTGAAAAGTCAACAAGAAACATGTGTCTAATTTATTTTTCCCTTAAATAAATAGGACAATAAATATTAATCTATTATCTCATTTATAACTGAGTGATTTGGATTTGTAACAGAACTATACGTGTAGTTAAGTGAGTTAAGATCAATTGTACTAGTTGTAACTAAACTTGCACTAGTGAGAGTTCAGTGAATTAATTATTCATTAATTCACAATCAATGAACTCACATGTAACAGAAGATTCGTCACGGTTAACTACATGCATGCCAAATCCATTGGAGACCCAGTTGAGATAACAAGTGAAAGGGACAGTTAGGCTATCAGTTGTGATTTGATCACACATGCAGTGGATATGCTTATGAGCATGTGAAATCTAGGCAATTCGTATCATTGTGAGAATTCTAATTGCAGAGATTGTGCAGAGGAGGCAGGCTGTCTAGACACGAAGAATTGGCACATGTATTTGCTGATTTGTGTATGACAGTGTGAGACGATTGTATTGTACTGAGATCTCTTGGATTAGAGTTTTGTATGAGATTGTTTCATGATTCATGATATACATAATATATGATAGTGGGGTTTTTAGCTTTACGCTTTCCTGGTAAAACTTCTGTGTTATGTGTTATTGATATTTCACTTTGTGGTCATGGTTTAATCTTTTCACGAGAATAATAGTAGAAGAAATTATGTATTTAACAGTGGTGTATAATTGTTAGATCAGGAGAATCACAGGAATACTTAATTTGTATTGAAATTTCTACATGGTATCAGAGCCACGGAGGCCACGGAGCTAAGGAAGTGAGGTGCGAACATAATTTTATTTTCGCAGGTCCTGTCTTTAGCAGGGTGCAAACTTTAGTACTGTAGACTATGCATAGTTCTCAAAGAGGAAATTCTCACACCCTAGTCAAAGGAGAGGTGCGAAATTCCCTGAGCATTCTCATAGGATGATCAAGGAAGAGGTGCAAACTTCCCTCACTCTACAGTGCATTACAGTGCGAACTTCCCAGTCAAGTTCATAGGCTATACATAGGCAGGGTGCGAACTTCCCTCAGGCTACTCGTAGGTGGGGTGAGAACCTCCCAGGGAAAGAGGGATTGCATAAGTTGAGTTTTTTGGTTGGATAACATTCAAATTTGCCATATTTTCTTGGTGCGACAATTGATTCAAGAACGAAATGTCTTTCAATGGCTTGAGGTTGGAGTATGTACTCGAGGGCAGCTCAAACTAAATTTCTTGGAAGGATAGGATGGAAGCAGTGCTCGAAGACAATGGCTTGAAGGATTACATTGACAAAGATGTTCCTAAGTCGGATGCGACAGACACTGCAATTCTTGATGCATGGAAAAAGAAAGTGGCAAAGGCGAGGAGGATTCTGTTGGAGGGAGTACAATACCACATTGTCTCAAGTCTCCATGGGAAAACCAAACCACATGAAATGTGGAAGGTTTTGACGGATATGTTCCAAAATAGTAGTGACCATAGGAAATTGGCGCTCAAAGATAAACTCATAAAGATCAATATGGAGAAGGGCGACACCATTCCAAAATATCTCACAAATTTTGTCCAATGTTGGGATGAGCTTGGAAGTGTGGGAATAACAGTCGCTACTGATGATTTGGTGAGCTTGGCACTCCTAGGACTTTGCAAGAGTTGGCACAGTTATCAAGACTCTGTCAATGGAAGGGAAAAATTTCCAAATTGGGAACGACTATGGTCAGATCTAGTGCAAGATGAGTTCAGGTGAATCACCAGAGATGGATCTTCATCAAAGAGTGATGATGAAGAGTATTGTGCTTTGACTGCCAAGGAAAGGAAAGGGAAAGGGAAGAAATTCCATCCAAAATCCGAGTATAAAGTCAAGAAGATGGATTTGTCCAAAGTGAATTGTTTTCACTTTCACGAACATGGGAATCTCATTACTAACTGTCCACAGAAGACGAAGAACAAGATGGTTGTTGGAGCTGCAACTGGTGAGGCTCTTGTCTCACAATTTGAGCTTGACTTCGATTTGATCACATGCATGGCTTCAAGTGCATTGGGATCGGTGTGGTATTTGGATAGTGGCGCTTCCTTCCACATGACAGGAGATAAAGAGTCTTTCATTAACTTGGAGGAGAAATATCTCATAATGCATATAGAGATGGGCGACGATGGACGATATAGTGTGACTGGCATTGGTACCATTACCTTTCAAAGGGATTCAAGTAAACCATTTCAATTGAAAAATGTTATGCATGTTACAGGTCTGAATAAAAACCTAGTCTCAGTCGCAATGTTGGAGGACATAGGCTATGATGTTGTTTTTAGTAGTGGAAAATCCTACCCGTGACATAAAGCAACGGGTCAAGTCAAGAAGATAGGGATTCGAGTTAAGAATCTCTACATGATGGAGGTAGATGGATGCGGTGCCATGATGGGCAAGGCAGAAAAAGTGATGAGATGGGATGAGGGCGAATTATGGCATAGGAGATTGGGCCATCTTCATCATGGAGCCTTGAAGATCATGCAACAAATATCTACTGGACTTTCAAGGGGAACACTTGCTCAGTTAGATCAGTGCAAGGGGTGCACCCTGGGGAAGTATGTAAATTCCACCTTTCGTGAAAAGGAGAACCATGCTTCGATGATCCTGGAGAGAATTCACACAGACGTATGTGGACCATTCTTGGTTGCTTCAACAACAAAACATAGGTATTATGTTATTTTTGTTGATGACTTTTCTCGTAAATGCTGGATATTCTTCATGTAGAATAAGGATCAAACATTCTCAAAGTTCTGTGAGTTTAAAGCATTGGTGGAGAAAGAGTCGAGGAAGCAAGTGAAATCTCTAAGGAGTGATAATGATGGAGAATACATCTCTAACGAATTCAAAGACTTCTACAGCAGAGAAGGAATTCGAAGAGAACTCATAGTGCCTCATAACCCATAGAAAAATGGGGTCACGGAGAGAAAGAACAAAACGATCGTGGGTGCAGCACGAGCGATGTTGCATGATCAGGGCCTACCAA
The DNA here is from genome assembly GCA_009831015.1 of Picea engelmannii. Classification (NCBI taxonomy): domain Eukaryota; kingdom Viridiplantae; phylum Streptophyta; class Pinopsida; order Pinales; family Pinaceae; genus Picea; species Picea engelmannii. The sequence goes on from ML796622.1 coordinate 47,955, forward strand.
TGCATTTGTGGGCATAAGCATGTAATACTGCGGTTTATGTGTAGAACCGTTGTCCTCATAGAGTACTTGGCATGAGTACACCTGAAGAAGCTTTTACTGGTAATAAACTTGATGTTTCTCATTTTAAAAAAATTGGCTCATTTGTTTTTGTGCATGTGACCAAGGATTCCAGGAAGAAGCTGGAACCGACTGCTGAAGTTGGGATATTTGTGGGGTACATAGAAGAACCCAATAATTATCATGTGTATTTTTCGATTAGTAATATGATTGTTATGTGACGGGATATAAAATTCGATGAGGGGAAAGCCATGCATTTGTCGCTTGAGAGGGAGCTAGACTTGCATGCAGAAGAGGAACTGTTGGTTCCCAAGGATGAGTCTCAAGATGTGGATTAGCCACATGAGGAGGTTTATGAAGTGGAGGAAACCACTCAAGTAGAGCCATCCATCAGAAATGGAAGAAAGCGCATCATGGAAGCTGACAGATTGAGACTAGATGCTGCACATAATGTAGGAGCCCCTACTTCACAACACAGATAGAGATAGTCTCCTGATCGATTTGTTGGATACATGCCTATCATGAGAAAATGTATTGTGACTGAACCATATTCCTTTTAGGAAGCAGTGCAGGACCCCACTTCGGTTGATGCTATGGTAGAGGAGTATGACTCCATTGTCAAAAACAGTGTATGGGAAATTGTCCCAAGACCGGTCGACAAATCAGTGGTAGGTTCAAGATGGATCTACAAGGTAAAGCAAGATATTGATGGGAGTGTTGAGAAATACAAGGCCAGGTTTGTGGCACGGGGCTTCTCACAGATCGAGGGGATAGATTATGGTGAGACCTTTGCACCTGTCGCAAGGTACTCTTCCATAAGATCCATCCTTGCACTCTCAGTGCAAATGGGTTGGTGCATTCATTAGATGGATGTAAAAACTGTGTTCCTCAATGGGATCATTGAGGAAGAAGTGTACATTGAACATCCAGAAGGTTTTGAGACCTTTGATAGAGATTCACATGTATGCAGACTCAAGAGAGCACTGTATGGGATAAAGCAAGCACCCCGTGCTTGGTACACTCGGATAGACAACTATTTCACCGGATTGGGCTTCACCAAAAGTGAAGCAGATGCAAAGCTATACCAAATTGTGGTGGAGGGTAAGCTTTTAATCATTGTTCTTTATGTTGATGATTTAATACTGACTGGTGATGATAAGTTGATACACTCATGCAAGGATGACCTTGCAAAGGAGTTCGAGATGAAGGATTTGGGCCTTCTTCATTATTTACTTGGATTGGAAATATGGCAGCGAGATGGTGAAATTTTTGTGTCTCAAGGAAAGTATGCAAGGGAGATACTGGGTAATTTTCACATGGAGGGCTGCAAACCCATGGATACTCCTTTTCTAGGAAACTAGAGGAAAGAGGATGCTACTTTTGGAGAGGTAGTGGATGCTACTGTCTATCGACAGTTAGTGGGTTCGCTAATGTATTTAGTGAACATGAGACCGAACATTTTCTATGCGGTTAACCATCTAAGTCAAATGATGGTTAAACCTACCAAACTCTTTTGGAAGGAGGGTAAGCATGTCCTAAGATATCTGAAGGGCACATCTGAGTATGGATTATGGTATAGACAGACGAATGAGGTGAAGTTGCATGGATTCACGGATGCATATTGGGCGGGAATCCCAACGGATAGAAAGAGCACATTAGGGGGGATCTTTAGTATCAGATCTAGAGCTGTTTCTTGGTACAACAGGAAACAAAGATCCGTGGCACTTAGTTTAGCGGAAGCAGAATACATGGTAGCAAGTCAAGCCACATGTGAGGCTATCTGGATGAGAAAGATCTTGGTTGGTTTGTTTGGTTCTCATTTAGATCTGACAGTGATTTATTGTGATAATCAGGGTTGCATTAAACTCTCGATTAATACTGTTTTTCATGACATATCTAAGCATATAGATATCTGGTATCATCATCTCAGAGATTGTGTGCAGCGGAAGATCATGTTGCTTCAATACATTCCTATGGAAGATCAGGATGCAGACATTCTGACGAAGGCACTCACCAGGAGAAAATTCGAATATCACAGAGATAGGATTGGGGTCAAGGATAATCCCTTTCTTGTTGAGAGGGAGTGTTGAAAAGTCAACAAGAAACATGTGTCTAATTTATTTTTCCCTTAAATAAATTGGACAATAAATATTAATCTATTATCTCATTTATAACTGAGTGATTTGGATTTGTAACAGAACTATACATGTAGTTAAGTGAGTTAAGATCAGTTGTACTAGTTGTAACTAAACTTGCACTAGTGAGAGTTCAGTGAATTAATTATTCATTAATTCACAATCAGTGAAATCACATGCAACTGAAGATTCACCACGATTAACTACATGCATCTCAAATCCATTGGAGACCCAGTTGAGATAACAGGTGAAAGGGACAATTAGGCTATCAGTTGTGATTTTATCACACATGCAGTGGATATGCTTATGAGCATGTGCAAACTAGGCAATTCATATCATTGTGAGAATTCTAATTGCAAAGATTGTGCAGAGGAGGCAGGCTCTCTGGACACGGATAATTGGCACATGTATTTGCTGATTTGTGTATGACAGTGTGAGACGATTGTATTGTATTGAGAGCTCTTGTATTAGAGTTTTGTATGATATTGTTTCATGATTCATGATCTACATAATATATGATAGTGGGGTTTTTAGCTTTACGCTTTCCTGGTAAAACTTCTATGTTATGTGTTAATGATATTTCAGTTTGTGGTTGTGGTTTAATCTTTCTGCAAGAATAATAGTAGAAGTGATTATGTAGTTAATAGTGGCGTATAATTGTTAGATTAGGAGAATTGCAGGAATACTTAATTTGTATTGAAATTTCTATAGTGGATGACACTTTTCTTGATGATACTAAAAAGGCTTAGTGGATACTCAACATGATAGATGCTTTAGAATTAATGAATGGTTGGAGGATACTCAATAGGATAGATGCTTTAGAATTAATGAATGGTATCCCAAGGGTGCTAAGACCTCATCTAAAGATGGCTCAAGTGAAAAGGTTCAATGACAAGGAGAGATAGAAGTTATATGAAAAAGTAAAAGTGTTATTGCAACAAGTATAAGTGCCAATACAAGTTGAAGGAAAGGACAAACTCTTATATGAAACAATAGATTCTTTCACTATTCAAGATAGGTACATTAACAATGGTGCATGAGAAACAAGCATATAACAACAAAGATAATTGTATCTTTCAAGTACAAAGACTGTCAATATGTAAATGAAGACAATTGGATTCTTCATAACTTGAGGGTCTTCACTCTTCTTACGACATCCATTTGTACCTCTCATTTTCATATACCTTTGTATAATCTGTTAGGAAAAATATTTCTCTGAGACAAAATTTTCACAGTTACATAAAATTACAAGCCATATGAAAGTCACCCCTTTCTCATGGAAATTTACCCATCACAAAGATGCACGGAGGGACATAACGAGCTTCACATATAACTTTTTTGTTCAATCTAGAAACAAGATCAGATGTCATCTCGGTTCGTCTCCATTCCTGTGAAACTATTCCTCAAGCGAGTCAGCCGATAAGTCACCGGAAGATTCATGTGAATAATGAAATGGGTAACATAACTCATTCTAAAGTGTCTCGCATGGCAGACCCAACATATTATAAAAAGGGCCTTTGGACTAGACTGGCATCGGGTCTTTTGGAGAAGATATATAGTCTGAGATCAAAGGGATCTTGATCTACCCGGTTGGGCAGACCCAATAATTAATAAATGGGATTTAGAAACCATGTTGGGCCGGGGGAAGGATTTGTGTAAGCCCCAAAAATGAAGGAAAATATGGCATGGCTTGGTGGGCACTTAGAACAGTATTTCTAGTACCTTTATATTCATACTTTATGAATTTCTGTTGAACAACTACGTTGGTTGGATCGTCGGAACTGCCTTCTTGAATTGAGGAATCCCATCAGAGTGGAGATTGGATGAGACAAAACTGTGGTGATATGGGAATATTTGGAAATCACAAAGATTGTAGATCTATTCTAGGAATACATGTATCTGTTCATGTAGAGTTTCAAGAAAATGAAATGTGTATAAGGTGAATTAGGGGAAATGAAGATCGAACTGGAGCTCGATGCAAGGACAAGAAATAAATGACCATATAACACTACAAGGAATGGGTCAAGAAATAAATATATAAGATGTTAGAAGAAAGATTGACTTCCCTATCGATGAGTTTAGTTGGATCACTCTGATTGTCATACAAGGAAAAAATATAGTTGGCATTTGTGTGTGTGTTTCTTTCCATGTACTCGTTGAAGCCTGTGTACATGGCCCTTTCCAAACTTCAATTAGAGATGAAATATCTAAGAAGGTCATTGAAAATGAGGCGTACTCATTCACATATGGTTTCATTGGTTATCACAATATTCAAATTACAAAGAAAAAAATAATTAAAAAAACTACATATGTGACTGAATGGGGGTCATGTGCATATAATGCGATGCCCTTCAACTTGAAGAATTTCTCGATAGTGTTTTCTAGGGTGGTAGTTATAAATTTTTGAGAATATATCCATAAGTTTGTTACATAGGTGTCGGTAGATGCAATTGGTGTTACATAGGTGTCGGTAGATGCAATTTTCATAGAACATCAAGAAATGTATATTTTGTATATTTCTCGATGTACTATTAGGATACATAAAGTGTAAAGAGGGGTTGTTGGTGGATCCCACCAAGATTGCAGTGATTTCCATCTTATCACTATTGAGTACAATGTTGATGTTGTGTTTTACTTTGGGGAACATTGTGTATTATTGGTGGTTCATCAGAGGCTATGCAAAGCTCACAACACCAATGGAACAGTTTCTATGAAAAGGGATATTGTTCATTTGTATAACATCTTGTGAAGAGTTATTTGCAGAACTAAAGGATTAGATGGACCCAAAGCCGATCTTATTCCTCCTAGACTAAAGCACAAGCTTTCATGTGCATGTGAATACTTCATATATATCACTAAAAAATGTGTTGGTGCAACGTATAAAATGAACCTTGAAACATATGATGTACTTTACAAACCATAATTTATCTTGAGTAAACTAAATTATACCATAGAAGAAGGGTTAGAGATGGTACATGTTCTTTAGAAGTTTTGAAGTTACTTGTTAGGTATCCCATTTAAGTTCTTCACTAATCACTATGGATTAAAGTATTTAGTCAACAAGCTCGTCCTAGAGGGATGGATCTACCATTACTTGTGATTGTTTAAAGAATCTAATTTTGAAGTTGTCATAAATCCAAGTACTGTCAGTCCATATCATATGTCTCAAGTGTAACATAGATAGTGGATGATTTGCCCAATGTTAATCCATTTCATGTAGAATCCATTCCATAATTCTTCATTGAGATTGTTGAATTCCTCCGTACAAGAGTATCACTAGAGGGATATAACCTGCATCAAAGTTGATAGTTGGTGGTATGTCTTTCTAATTACAACACATTGCAGGACAATTATACAAGTTGGCTACGGATGGAATTTTGCGAAGATGTGTAATGGACCATGGATGTGTGATGATACTTTGGGAGGAACATGATGGACAAGGAGGGGGGAACTATGGTGAAAATCCATTACAATGAAGGTTCTATGTGCGGATTTGTGGTGGCCAACTTTGTTTATAGATACTATAAACTAAGCCGAGCAATGTGATATATGCCAATAAGTGGGATGACCCTTGATAATGGATGAAATACCATTGCAACCGATTTTCATGGTAACTCATTCAAACAATGGGAAATAATTTTATCAATCCCATCAGCCTGCTAACACAGCATTTAGAGGCACGATATATTATCATTGCTATAGATTTCTTGACACATTAGGTTGAGGCTATGCCTACCATAGATTGTTTGGTGGAAACTACGCCTAGGCTTATTTTCGAGAACTTAGTTACCAAATTTATATGTCCACACAATCTGACTGACAACTAGGGTTAGGACTTCATCAAACGTGCATTCATTGTGTTTGTAAAAGATTTTATGATCCATGATCACAAGACAACATCATACCACTCACATACCAAAACACAACATAAGTGTTCAACAAAATCCTTGGATGAGGATTGAGCATATTGTGTTTTGTTAATTGAGATGATTGGAATGAGAGGTTTGTTGCAATTTTTTCATCATATTGAATAACATGTAAAACTCTCACACAACATACACCATTTAATTTGGTCTATGGTATGGAAATAGTGATGTTGTTGGGTTCTAGTAGGGTACAATTAGACAGTCCAAAAGCGGTGTCATAAAGCCTAGCATGATATACATATTAAACCCAAGTAGTTTGAAGGCGGATTAATGTTACTATATGATGGAAATTTCTAGAAGCACTTGGGAAAATTATAAATACACTGGTACATACCATATAGGGTGGTGCAGATCACTACTCAGGGCATAATACAACTATCATAATAACTCAATGGCATGCTGCTAAATACTTTGGTGAACAATGCCTACCTAAAACCTTATATGGTTCCCATCCATACATAATTACCTTGAGATTTTTTTTGTTGGGTTGGGGGGGGGAAGTCAATGTATTATAGTAGAATTCAATTTCCACATTTACTTCCAACAATTTCCTTTCTCAATTTCAAGATTTCACAGATTCAATTAACGATTAAGTTTATTTTTTGCGCTTTTGTAGTTCTTAGAATAACAAAGCATAACAGGTCTATATTTGTGCAACCTTCATAGAACTTTACAAGACCAAAGCTATCTAGTCAGGGCGTTAGTTTCAACATGGTATATATGGGAAGGGATGGAACAAATTTTATGGGAAAAAGGGATCCATGGAGCTAATGGATTGCATAGCAAGGGGTGTGTCTGCATAAGGTCAGGTCTCTATGGGTAGGGGAGTCTCTACATCACAATACTACTTGGGTGGATCTTGGTTGGTGGGGTAGTTAGGATGAGAAACATCAAACACGAGTCTAGGTGACATTCAGATATGCTCAGGTCAATTAGAAACGACACCCAGGCCAATAAATTCAGGGGATAAGCAATTGTATCCAACCAAATGTTAGGTATGGTAATGATAACTAATCTGTATAGATTTACCATGATGCTTGATAAAGGGAGAGATGCTAAGGATGATGAAAACTCAACTCCCACATGATTTAAGCAATTTATACTTTCATTCTCGACATTCTTAAATAGAAACAAAGTTAAGGAGAGAAATTATTGATTTCAGAAGCATTGCCATGAGTTTGGTCAGATAGCTGGGCTCCTCTACCTCTATCAATGTCCAATTGAAAGCATGCACCTTTGAATATCCCCACTACTTTGCCTCTGTCGGACAAGGTTTTTCTCCTTTGAAACTTCCCTAGCTAGCGAACGATGTATGTCGGGGAATCGAGACAGGTTTTTCTCCTTGATCCTCAGATGGTGTTTTTCTCCTCTCCCTCTATCGGACGAGGTTTTTCTCCTCTGAATGATTTATGTCAGATAGTTGGCTCCTCTGGCCTAGACAATGAATGATGTATGTCAGATAGATGGGCTCTTCTTCCCTTGTCATTGTCCAGTTGTATGCTAGATAACTGGGTTTTTCTATGGGTTTTACTCAGCTACAGTTGGAGCCTGATATTTTTCTTTTTAATATTGAATGGGTGTGTGCAGGATTAGGTTTTATTTTTTGATTTTTATTTTTTGTTTAATTTTAATTTTTTCTTATTTTTGTTGTTATTTTAATTAATATATATTATATATATAATGTTTTATTATTTTTTGTTTTTAATTTAATTAATATATATATATATATATATATATATATAAATTAACCTTGTCAAAATTTGTACGAACAAGGGGAATCCGACTATTTAATTAAAAAAATCATTGTGATGGTCCCTGTAGATGCTAACACAATGTGATTTATGCCCAATGCTTTGCATGTCAAAGTGATCAGAAACTCAACCAAACATAGGAAACTGATGGGAGTAACTATGACTCTCTTAAGGTAGCCATATGCCTCGTCATCTAATTAGTGACACACATGAATGGATTAAAGATATTCCCACTGTCCCAAGATACTATCTAGAGAAACCAAAACCAAGGGAACGAGCTTGGAAAAATTAGCGGGGAAAGACGACCCTGTTGAGCTTGACTCTAGTCCAACTTTGTGAAATGACTTGAGAGGTGTAGAATAAGTGGTATTTGTTTTCAGTGCAAGTGAAATACCACTACTTTTAACATCATTTTACTTATTTTGTGGGGTAGAGATGAGGCATTTCACATATGTTAAAATATAATGCACATTTCCTCAAAGTGTTGTCTTTGATGGAAATGGTTAAAAGCTCATTCTTGACACACTTGATTGCAATGAGTTTAGGAAACCAAAGAGGATCATTTATTTTAAGGATGAATAAAATTCCTATAACAATCCCTATGTTTTTAGCCAACATCCCCCCTATAAGTATCTATGTTATGGTTCCTCCTTGTAAATTGGTGACTTGAGTCCTCATATAATTAGAGAGTGGGTGGCTTATGATGCAAAATTCTTTGTCTCTTGATAGCATTTCATTTTCCATTAGGTGAGTGGCATGCATCCTCAAGTTATACACACAATGGAGCCATGGATTCCCAATGATTTTCAAGCATTGTAAGATATTATAACCATGAAAGAACAATTTCATGGGTATTACCATAATCAATTCATCTTTGTAAACCACTTTTTGCTCAAATGAACATTCATGGTCAATTGGACATTTTTCTTTGTTTTGGATGAGTATATTTGCATTCCTCCATGGAATACTTTCAACCAATGTTGAATGAGATCTCTAATCATACAAATATCATCGTTGAGCATGTAACATGTCCAACAAGATCTTCTTACAAAACACTTTTTGCAATGACTCGACCAACATTGATTGTTCTAGATAATTATTAATATACTTGAAAACATTTAGAGATATACAAACATAAATTGGTAAAGTATACAAACTCACCTCTATTTCTCATCACCCAACAATCCTTTACTTTATGGTAAGCAAACAATAAAACTAGGCAATCTCCATAATTTCTTAGTAATACATGTTGATGTCCAAAAATACAAAGAAGACAACATAGGGAATATCCTTCCTTCAGAGATTCATGATATCATATATTCCTATTTAGATGTTTTTGAAGAACCTACAAGTGTAATTGTTCCCCACACAATACATTAACATAATATCTATCTAATTCCAAGATCTTCACTTCCCAATTGTTCTGCATATTGCATAACAATTTATAGATCAAGAATCAATCCACAGAGCTTATTTAGGATGGTAAGGATAGTCCCATAACTTATCCTTGTGGTATTTTAGTTATCATTGTACCCAAAAAGGAACAATGAAAATGAAGATTATGCACATATTAAAAAGCATTGAACAAGATCGATGTGAAAGATTGGTACCGTCTACCCAAGATTGATGATCTCATAAATTAGTCGAAAGGAGCCAAATATCTTAGCAAGATTGACCTAACTTATTTATCAATGAGTACATATGAACCCTTATAATTATTAGGAAAAAATCTCAAAGACCAAATACGGGATCTATATCAATAATGGATTTTCAGGTCAATGATAATAAGATATTGTTATGGGCCATACCAATGTTTAAATCTCTTTATTGACATGCTTGTGTTCGTGTGCACTTTTGCTCAAAAAATGGGTGGGGCTAGGTATAATATCACTACTACATTTGTACCCAAAATTTGACAAATTAAAATGGACATCATATTGAACTCATGAACCATATATTCCCTATTTAGGGCATGTGTGATGGCCTAAGGGACCCCACATGTCCATGAGATTTTAGAGAAAAAATTTATGATCTTAGACCCTATATTTTGGATTTCAACTATTACACGGGCACTAAGAGCCATCCCCAATGGACCAATCCTCAATATGGAGACCATATCTCAGTTATAATCTGAATATCCCCTATGTAGTGTCTATGTGGTGGTTTAGGTCACTACACATGACCCATGATCTTGAGCAGTAATTAGTATGGCCTTAGAAACTGGGCCAAGGACTAGGCCCAAAGCAACATCCCTGATGTTACAAATATCAAAATGGCCACCATATCCCATTTACAAGACAAAAAATTCCCATATAGGGTTTGAATGTTGGCCTATGGTCCAATGCATGGCTCATGAACCCTAATGTCATGGACCATGGATCTTATATCTTGTTTGGTTCTCTAGGGAATATGGTTCTCATGGCCTTAGCCATAATCAAGGGATAAAATTAATGAAGGGTGAACTAAGTTTATATAATTTATCTTTGGTTCTCATGCATCATGTGTGAGGGCTTGAGATAGCACATAGGAAACATACAAAGAATCTTTGTCTTCTGAACAAGATATGGTAGTATCCATTTTGAGGTTTGGAATAGAGATTGTTCTTATAGACTACACCCCATTTCACCATATAAGCCCCACTTTTAAAAGAGATTTGGTAGTTGATTTGTGTTTAAAAGAGATTAATAATAGTTTATACTTTCATTTTTAATGACCCAATTCTTCGGTGATGGGGGTTCATAACCATATAGTGATTTAAATTGGGTAATTTTGGAGGTAGATTAATACATAATATCATACCAATATTTAGTTAGATGAAACCACCTCATTCATTTCGTTTTCTTACCCATTGTATAAATTTGAAGATACCCCCTCCTCCAAGCACTTATAAAGTACCTTTGTTTAATGGTGATAGGTAATAGGCTTGTTGTTTAATTGTCGAATTGTTTGTACAAGTCATGTTTGAGTCCAGAAACCCTCCCATACCATCATTGCATGTGTCTAGTCTAACCATGTCAAATTTCATTCCATACAAGAACAAATTGAAAAATTTTCAACATTGGCCCCATTCACATTTCATTTATATGCGTCGATTTCAATCACATGAGAAGGAAATGCCACCCAAAAAATTGGCCTTGTCATCCTTCACATTAATTATTCTATAGGCTTGTTTTTTTATTATCAATTTTTTTGTGCGAGTCATGTTTGAGTTTGAAAACCCTCCCATACCGTCAATGCATGTCTCTAGTATAACCATGTCAAATTTTAGTCCATACAAGAAAAAATTCAAAAAAATTCAATGTTGGCCCCATTCACATGTCATTTATATGCGTTGGTTTCAAGTACATGAGAAGGCGATGCCACCCAAAAGTTTGGCCTTTTCTTCCTTCACATTAATTATTCTATAGGTTGATTGTTTGATTGTCGAATTGTTTGTGAGAGTCATGTTTGAGTCTGGAAACCCTCCCATATGGTCATTTCATGCGTCTAGTCTAACCATGTCAAATTTAAGTCCATACAAGAAAAAATTGAAAAAATTTCAATGTTGACCCCATTCGCATTTCACTTATAAGCAGGGTCAAGTACATGAGCAGGCATGCCTTATTTTTGGGTTTTGATAGAATAACCAAAGAATATTTAATTGTCAAATTCTTTGTTTGAGACATGTTTGATTCCAAAAACCCTCCCATACCATTAATGCATGTGTGTTGTCCTAACATGTCATGAAACTTCAGTCCATACAAGCACAAATTGAAAACAAATTCAACATTGTCCTCATTCACATTAATTATTCTATAGGCTTCTTGTTTGATTGTCAAATTGTATGTGCGAGTCATGTTTGAGTCTGGAAACCCTCCCATACTGTCAATGCATGTGTATAGTCTAACCATGTCAAATTTTAGTCCATACAAGAACACATTGAAAATATTTCAACGTTGGCCCCATTCACATGTCATTTATATGCGCCGGTTTCAAGTACATGAGCATTTTAGAGGGGGAAATTACATAGTTGTTACAACAAAAGGGGAAAAGTTATCCAATTGTAAGAAATGGTTTAACATTGATCCATGCACTAAAGAGAGTGTGGTTAAATGATGTGTTGTAAGCAAATTCTGAAGTTGGAGGTAAGGAAATATCTAAAAGGTCCTCCCTAACATCATATTGGGAAATATTTTATCGTGTATTTCTCTTTAGCAAACTCTTCACTATTGCACCCACCACCTTAGATCGCCTAGTTTTAATAATAGGTCCAAAAATTGATTCTTGGGTATCTAAACACTTATCACTTCACGATTGGATAGTAGGAAACATGCTTGGGTTGGCTATGATAGACACATTTCTCATAGGGTCAAGAAAAATCTTAAATTTAGTTTTTTCCCTTGTATGCCCAACTTCACTTATAGGGTTAGGAATAACTATAGGAGATATACTTCCATCAAAATATAGAAGTTTATCTTCAAAATAATTATTTATCACTTACTTAACAAGAGATTTTTATTATTCCTTTGCATTTTGAACAACCACATGCAACCCTTATTTCAAAAAAATCACCCCAATAATTTGTAGGGCATCCCGCCTCCTGCGACACCTTAGATGTGGATTGTTCTAGGAAATTTTGTTCATATAAATATCTGCCATATGCACCACATGGAATATTGTTAAAAAGTGCCCCACATTGAAAATGATGATTTCAATTATGCACTATTTGAGAGGCATGAGCCTACATATTAGGATTAGGACTTGTACTTAGACCAACTAGGACTGGGAATAGAACTTAGACTTAAGCTTAGACGAGCCCCAAGTCCCCATAGTTGGGGACCCCATTTCATTTTATATTTCATGGTCCATGCCTAGGGCTTTATGGCATAATGCATTCCCTATGTTATATAACAATGGTAATTTCAAATACATTTGTAACATGAAGTATGGTTCTCATGGTAAATCCATTATCAGGCTCAATAACAGTTCTTTTAGGATCATGTTCATGCATCCGTAGCCTGTACCATTTCACCTCAAACAAAAATATTTTAAAGGAATTAAAATCACACTCAATTATATCATCCAAATTCCCATAGTACCTATTTTCAGCTTCTTCCGGATTTCTGTCACTTCTAAAGGAAACATTGGTGACCTCGAACACTACAGTTATCCCACAATCCAAGGTTTTCATCTTATCATCCAACATTTTGATAAGGAATTTAGGACCATTACACCACATAGCCTTGTGATGTTCCAACTGCAACATGGACATCAAGTAAAAAATACATTGCCAATTAATAAACCTCATATAGGACTTAGTAAATATATATTTCAAAAATTAAACAAACCAAATACATTGAAAAATTGGGAAATAACTCGGAAAATATGGGTAAACAATTTACTTGCCTGTTTATCTTTTAAACCAAAGGCTAAATCAACTTCCCTTAACATAATATCAGGAAATTGATCTCGATGACGATGTGATGTTTTAATCATCTTACTCACCCCTTCCCATGATAACCTACCGAAGTATTCTTCAGTATATTCTATCCAATGCTCCATCCAATCAAGATTTTTTGCAATGTATAAATGTAAATCATCCCACTCTCGAGCAACTATATGATAAAATAACATTTTAATATCATTAATTAGCTATTTTTAATAAAGGAATAGTTTAATATAGTTCAATATGCAGGAATAAAAAATATTAAAATCAGTATAGTAAAATAAAATTGGAAAAATAAATGTGTAATATATTAAATCTACGTCAACATATAATAATTACCTTTCACATTCCTCATTTTACCTTTCCCCAATAGGACCTCCCCTTCAAATTTGTTGATGGAGTCAAGATTCCAAATGCGAGGCACATTCATATTTTCTAATAATTTAGGTAGATATTGACTAATATACACCATGCATTGATATACCATATATCCCTCAACCATAAAACCCTCAGGACGTGCTCTTTTTCTAACAAAATCCTTCAATGACTTCAACTGCCTCTCCACCATCCACATTGACCTTGTGTGTACCGGTCCACATAATTCAATCTCCTCAACTTGGTGTATGAGGTAGTGTTCTTGTGCATTGAAAATGTTGGAGGTAGATATTGTTGCATTTGACACATTAGTCGGGGAATTTCTCTCGTCCAATACCTCATATCTTCTTTATGGATTTCTTTTGATGAAAGCCACCTACAAATGATGCAATAAAATAATATCAAGGCATACATAAATTTGTAGATAAAACATAATATGTCAATAAGTTCCACTACAAATCACATAAGAAGTACATTTTCCATATAAAACATTAGTTACCTTATGTATTTTCCAAGTACATAAATAATTTATTTTATGTTGTTGTCAAAGTTGTTTGGGAGAGATAAAGGTAGAACATACTATAACAAAAAACAAATAATTATTATTTGTTTCCAAAAAATGCGCACCAATAAGGAAATATATTATAAACTACTAATTACCTTAATGAATGTATGCCAATCATGTGTTTTAACCCCACCAAAATCACCTTTTTTCGTTAATATATTTTGTATGTTTGACAAAAACCATGTCGGAAACCTAATTTTTCAAATGACCTCTTTTACAATATTTCTTTGTTACTCCATCAATAACCAAGGAAGACTATTATTCTGTTCACTACCATCACCATTAGAATTAATAATAACACTTTGCAATGCGTGATTAGCTTCCTGGATGTCACTACAAATCTTTCCAATTCTCTCTTTGTCAGTCCTTCCATCTAATATTCACCATAACAATTCTGTTATGTTCTTCTTGATATGCATCATTTCAAACAGATGAACTTTTTCTAGGTGCTCATAGTATGGAAACCTACTGAATTGCATCGGGTAACTTTTCATTCCTTATGGAATCCCATTCGTGCCTTAACAACATTCATAAAACATCAACAAAATGAAATTAACACTAATTAATCAAACAAAATGAAATTAATACTAGTGAAATTAACCAAAGATTTATATAATATATCATACATAAATAATTTGCATACCTTGACGATTTATTATGTATTCCAACTTCCATAGGTAAGGTGTCATTCTTCATGGTTTTTTTCCATTCTCTTCTTTAACATTGAATTTTGGTTTTTCTGTAGTTCTATAACTATGGTTCTTAGGTAGAAAGTGCCTATACTCATCAAACACTTCCTTTCCTAAACTCCTTGAACGACGAGATTTTATCCTGGGACCACAAACTGGGCATGCAAATTTACCCTTTGTTTGAAGACCTACAAGATATATGAATTAATGTAGCGAATTAGAGTTAAAATTTAAAATAATGCATGATATTTTCAATAAATATATACAATATTAAATCACAAAAGAAAGTAACAATATACCACAAAAATGTGTTAACCTGGGAGCATCATGAATTGTCCATGATAGTATTCCATGGAATTGAAATTGTTTTTTCCCTATTGGTCTAGAGATGTCATACATAGTGACGCTAGCCCATAAATTCAACAAATCATCGATAAGAGGCTCAATATATAGCTTAGTTAGATCTGAATTTAGACAGGAGGAGCACGTAGAAGAGGAGAAAAAATCTTAGATGTTGGATCTGAGCGCTAAGGCCCAACAACTGTCGGACCTTGTATAACTGCGAAGAGGATAAGGTTGAGTACTATCCTCTAACTTTTTGATATGTGAGGTCGTGAAATAATTATGGCCGTTGGCGCCAGAGGACACACAACGAGTGATTGAAATTTCATTGACTTTCACATTGGAGGAGTCAAAGGAGCATGGTGTGGAAACTCGCAATATGCGAAGTTGTGAAACAATATTGGTTGTTGAAGCCAGAGGACAGACGATGATCGATTGGAATTTTGCTGACTTGCACATTGGAGGAGTCAAAGGAGCGTGGTGTGGAAACTCGCGATACACGAAGTTGCGAAACAATCCTGACTATTGAAGTCAGAGGACACATGGCGAGCGATTGGAATTTCGCTGACTTTCACATTGGAGGAGTCAAAGGAATATGACATAGGAACCCACGATATGTGAAGTGGTGAAATGATCTGGACCATCGGATCACCAAGGATCTAGACCGTTGATCTGATATGAAGTCAGAGTCCACGAAATTGATCGCAACCATCGATCAGAGGGAGAGATCTCGGTCGTTGATCTAATATGAAACATTTCAGAGTTTCATGTTTTGGGAGTTTAGAAGGAACTCATAGCAGGAGGTCACGATATGAGAAATCACGAAACACCCTCGTGCTTGGCCCCTAGTCATATCTGGTGGTCACATCAAAGGAAGAGAAGTGAAGGATCTAGCACTGCTAAGCTCCACTTCAGAGTTTTGCATTTCGGGAGTTTGGAAGAAACTCACAGTAGGAGGTCATGATATGCGAAATCACGAAATCTATTTATGTTTAGAATTCGGTCATAGCCAGTGGTCATATGGGATAAATGCGACACCCTGCAGATGTAATCCAACAATGCTTGTTAATCGGGAATTTGATTGAAGGGCTATTGTTTCACCTCACGGTTAATTGTTCAGTTACGATTCAGTTAGCAGAACTGAATCATAGTTCTTGGAAGTTTGGCGATTTAGTTTCTGATGTGTTTCCTTGGATATTTGAGGTGTAACTGAATCGGGGGAGAGAATAAAATACAAATGCAGTGACTGTGTGAGGTTTACTGTTCTCACTGAAAAAATGAGTTGAACTGGGAGAAAGGAAAATCACAGTATGCATTGTGTGAGATCAAACTCATAGATGAGAAACAAAAGATGAATAGAACAGGAAAGGTGAAGAGAGAAGAATGTACACATATCAAAGAGGATGAGAGGAACATAGAAAGAACATATAGAAAGAGACAACAATTCAATCCAAGTATGAACACAACAGAAGAATAGTGAAGCAACAAAGAATTGTAGAAAAGAGAAGAAGTGGTAAGAATTGATATATCTATATTGTTGGTTAATCAATCATTTATTTATAATCAGGGAGGTAGGGAGGTTCTAGGGAAGACTGTAGTCCTCTGTTATTCAATTTTATGCTTGAATACTGGAAGTTAAAGCTTTCATCTAGTTGTGGCTAGAAAACAGGGTGGTAGGGTGGTGCTTGGGAAAACACAAAGTTTTTTGTATGCAAGTTGGTGCTTGTATAAGTGGAAGTAGGTGCTTCCATCCAATTGGTGTTGGAACACTCAGGGAGTTGGTTCTTCCTTCTAGTGGGTTCTAGAGAAACTAGAGAGTTGGTGCTCTCAACAAGTTGCAGCTTGTAAAACAAAGGTGGTAGCCTCATTTTGAGTTGGTGCTCAAAGACAGATGATGTACATAACATAAAAGACTGCCTATCATTCGAAGAAGAAGAGGTTTTCTCCATTTATGGTTTTCCTCACGAAAAACTTGTCTCTGTGAATATCATATGTGTCATTGATGGTTATTATTTCTGTTGTTCATATCTTGTATAATCTTGATGATCACTTGGTGAAGTTTAAAAATGTTTTAATAAACACAATATTGTTTAATCACTGTAACAACTGATTCACCTCCTCTCTTGGTTGTCTTAGTAATTTCAACAATTGGTATTACAACAGGTTCCTTTTATTTAAAGGTATATTTGTAAGCTTAAATATAACAAGTCATGAAGGGAATTCAACCAATAAGCCTCCTCTGTTTGATGGAAAAAAGTTTTCCTTCTGGAAAGTTAGAATGAAAAAATACATAATGGATATGTAAATCCTGTTGTGTTGATGTTTGGGATGTTGTAGAAACTAGATATGTAAATCCTGTTGTGCTAGCCTCTAAAGATGATAAGTCATAATTTAGTTTCAATACAAAGGCAATGAATGCTATCTTGAATGGACTTTCTGAAGCTGAGTTTGTAAAGGTGATGCATCTTGAATCTACCAAAGCAATGTGGGATAAACTTATTAGCAGTTATTAAGGAAATGAGAAAGTAAAAGATGTCGAACTTCAAACATATAGATTGAAATTTGAACAACTAAAGATGAATGAAGATGAAATAGTTAGAAAGTACTTTTTAAGAGTTGAAGATCTTGTGAATGCCATGAAGGCTCTTGGTGGGAAGATTGAAGAATCATTTTTAGTTCAGAAGATTTTAAGATCTCTGATTGATAAATTTAATCCAAAAGTCTCTGCAATAGATTAACTAAATGATCTTAAAACTCTGTCCATTGATCAACTCCTAGGAAATCTAACTTCATATGAAATGAGAATTAGTAAAGATAAATCCATTACTAGAGAAGCGTCTTTTAAATAAGACAAGAATACTGATTCAGAACTAGATGATATTGTGGTAAAATTTGTGAGAAGGTTAAAGAAAGGATCAGGAAAATACCAAGGCAAGTTGCCCTTCAAATGCTTTAATTGTGGTAAAATAGGTCATTTTTCATCTAAGTGTGCTCACAATAAAAAGGACCAAAAGGACCAGAACTCTGATGATGAAAATAAATACAAGTTCAAGAAATATAGTAAACATGAAAGTTTGTGTGCAAACAACGACAACTCCTCATAAGACATAGATAACAATTCATCCTATGAAGACAAAGTGAATGATTTTATGCTTATGGCTATGGGATATCTTTATGATGAACATTCAGGAGGTGAAATGGATGACAAAGAAGCTGTGGTGGATATGGAAGGTGAATTAATCAGTTCTTTGGGAGAAATTGATAGACTCATATATAAGAAGAGAAAACAAAAACAATTGTTGATGCAATTTAAAATGAATGGTAAAAAACCTGATGAAGACTTTGCCTTACTAAAAGTGGAGTTAGAAGAGGAAAAGAAAATAGAGGACATCCTGAAACAACAGTTATCAAAGAAGAAAGTGAGATGTGAAGCCTTAGAATAAGAGATAGTAAAAACCAGAAAAGAGATGGAGAAGTTTAAGGCATTGTATCACCAAAATTTGTCAAGTATTAAAGCCTCAGAAGGATTAACTTCCATTCTAAATCAGCAAAGGAATCCAAAGTTGAAAGTTGGCTTGGTTTATGAAGAAGGATCAAGTAGTGATAAGCCAAGTAATACAAAATCGATCAAGTTTGTCAAATCTACAATCATTGACAACAACCACTCTATAGAAACAGAGAAAGCTAATCAGCTGCCAAGAAGGAATGAAAGAAAAAGTACCAGAAACGAATATGTAGATCAAAGAAATAACACAAAAACATCCTCTCATCAAAGAAATCATCAGCATGGAAGAAATCGACTCGTTCAAAGAAGACAATCATTTTCCAGGTACAAAGGATTTTTCTATGGATATTATTTTTTCTGTTCTAACTTTGGTCACAAAGTTGTAAATTGTTCTTTAAGATTTAGATATGACCAATCAAAACACTCAAGTAGTAATTATCTGCCACAAGAAATATTGAGACAACCAAGTAACAAACAACCACAAACTACAAATCATGTGATGGCTGGGAAAAATACGCAGGTTAAGCATAAAAATAGTTATGGGCATAACAATCATTATGATCTGTTATTCAGTGAACCAAAATGTTACACCTGCCATAATTATGGACATAAAGTTGCAGACTGTTGCTTAAGGAACTATAAGCCAGATTTGAATCCTGTTGCTGAAAATTTCAATGTTTGGAAGAAGAAAGAAGATGACCAGTGTGGATTAGTGTTGTCAGCCTAAAAACAAAAGAATTCATGGTATATTGACAGTGGATGTTATAAACATATGACTGGAGGAAAAAGTAAGTTTCTAACTCTAAGTGAAAGAAAATCAGGGAATGCAACTTTTGGAAACGATGCACCAGGAAAAATAAAAGGTAAAGGAATGGTAAGTCTGAGTAATGGAAAAGGAAAAGCTCAAGATGTGTTGTTTGTAGATGGTCTGAAACATAATCTGCTTAGTGTCAGTCAAGTTTGTGACCGAGGATGTGAAGTTGTTTTTACTTCTAAAGATTGTAGAATAAAATCTATGAATTCAGGACAACTGACTGCAAAAGGCATAAGAACAAAAAACAATGTCTATGTGTTAAAAGAAGAAAAATAAGAATTCCACTTAAGCAAGTATGATGAAAGTTGGCTATGGCATAAAAGACTTGGACACCTAAATTTTGATCATATAATAAATCTTAGAAACAATGGGGCGGTAAAATATCTTCCAAAGATATCAAATCCATATGATTCTGTTTGTAAACCTTGCCAAATAGGAAACCTTACACGGACATAGTTCAAATCTAAAAACTTTCCTTCAACAGAAAAATCTCTCCAGTTAGTACATATAGATTTATGTGGACCATCAAGGAAATAAGGTACAGGAAAAGAAAACTATTTTATGTTGATTATTGATGATTATTCTAGACTAACATGGGTTTCCTTTTTGAAGGAAAAATCTGAAGCATTTGAAAAATTCAAAGTGTTTAAGGCTCTGACTGACAATCAAACAGGAAAAAGATTGAAGATAGTAAGGTTTGATAGAGGAGGAGAGTTTAGTTAATGTAACTTCAAAGAGTTCTATGATAAACATGGGATCAAAAGAGAGTACACTATTCCAAGGACTCCACAACAAAATGGAGTATTTGAGAGGTAGAATAGATCAGTTCAACAGATGGCAAGATCAATGATGAATGAAAGGAATATTGCTCAGACATATTGGGTGGAAGCAATCGATACAACTATTCATATAATTAACAAAGATCATCTCAGGCCACACAGTCAAAAGACTCCTTATGAACTATGGTTTGGAAGACCTGCTTCAATCAAGCATTTTAAAGTCTTTGGGAGTAAATGTTATATAAAAAATAATGATGAAAATATTGGCAAATATGATGATAGGGCCGATGAAGGTATCGTCTTAGGTTATGCTACAAACAGTAAAGGATACAAATTCTACAATAAGAGGATGGATAAATTGGTTGATTGTATCGACATAAAGTTGATGAAGAGTTCCCGGTATGAAATGTAAGAAGTGTTGAACCAAGCACATAAGATATAGTTGAAGATGAATATGAACAGGTACAAGGATAAGAAAGAGACGAATCCGAATCAAATGCAGATATGAATACTTAGGCTGAAACAAATCATCAAAAAGAAACAAAACCACCTCTCAGAATTGTTAGAAAGAATCATCCTGAAAATCAGATAATTGGAGATATAAATAAAGGAGTGCAGACAAGAAGGAAATTTATTAAAGACTCAGAACAATCTCATGTTGCTTTTCTATATATGATTGAACCTAAAAAATTTTATGAAACCAACAAGCATGATGATTGGATTATAGCTATGAAATGAAGAGCTTGATCAGATTGAGAAGAACAATACTTGGGAGTTTGTTCCTAGACCTAAAGATAAGAATGTAATAGGTTCCAAATGGGTGTTCAAGAATAAAATGAATGAAAAAGGACAATTTGTTAGGAATAAAGCCATATTGGTCTGTAAAGGGTATGCACAAGTTGAAGGACAATATTTTGATGAAACCTTTGCACCAATGACAAGATTGGAAGCCATCAGAATGTTTCTTGCATATTCATGTCATAAGAACTTTAAATTTTATTAGATGGATGTTAATTCGACATTTCTTAATGGAGATCTAGAGGAAGAAGTATATATGGAGAGACCTGAAGGATTCTCATTGACAAATAATCCTAACTATGTCTGCAAGCTGAAGAAGGATTTATATGGACTGAAACAAGCACCACGAGCTTGGTATTATAGACTAGACAAATTTTTACAAGACAAAGGGTTCAAGAAAGGTATTGTTGACAACAATCTCTACATTAAGTCTTAAGGTGATGATTTACTAGTTCTTTTGGTTTATGCATATGACATTATTTTTGGCTATATTAATGATTCCTCTGTCTAGTGGTTTTCTAATTCTATGAAAACAGAGTTTGAGATGTCCATTATAGGAGAACTGTCATATTTTCTTGTTTTACAAGTAAATCAGAGTACTGCATGAATTTTTATCTCTCAAGAAAAATATTTCAAAGAGATGTTGAAGAAATTTCAGATGGAAGATTCTTCCCCTATTAGTACACCTATGGTGGTCAGTTGCAATCTCAATAAATATGATATTTCACCTGATGTTGATCAAAGGACATATCGATCAATGATAGGTAGTCTTATGTACATCACAACATCCCATCCTGATATAACTCAAGATGTTGGAATGGTAGGTCATTATCAATCTTCTCCCAAACAAATTCATTTAGTAACTGTCAAAAGGTATTAAATACTTAAAGGTCATAATGAATTATGGTCTGTGGTATCCTAGAAATCAAAATTTTCAGTTAACTACTTATTCAGATGCTGATTGGGAAAATTGTGTGGATGAGAGAAAGAGCACCAGTGGAGGTGCATTCTTCCTGGGGGAATCGTTAGTAGCATGGCTTAGTAAGAAGCATGGATCTATTTCCTTATAAACTACAGAGGTGGAGTACATTGTTGTTGCTACTTGTTGCACTCAGATTTTATGGATGATACAAACTCTTGCATATTTGAAGGTGACTTATACTGATCCTATCCCACTTCACTGTGATAACACTAGTGCCATTAGTGTCTCCAAGAATCTTGTACTTCATTCAAAGACTAAGAATATACCAATAAAATACCATTTTCTCAGAGAAAAACTTACAAATAGAGTTGTTCAGTTGAATTATATTCCTTCCACATAACAAATAGCTGATATATTTACTAAATCATTAACAGTGACACCATTTGAATATCTTTGTCAGAAGTTGGGGGTCACATATTCTTTCATCTAATCTGTTCACATTGTTAGGGGGAGTATGTTTTTGTCGCATATCTGATACCTTTGACATGTACTACAACAGCTCAGGGGGAGTGTGTTTCTTCTTTGACATTGATATCAAAGGGGGAGAAAAAGTGTGGTAAGGATACTACAGTGGTATGGTTGCATGTCTAGGCAGACTAGTGTAGTTCTTCAGGTTCTTCAAGGTTGCCAAATAGTGTAGTTCTTCAGGTTCTTCAAGTTTGCCATCAATGCCAAAGGGGGAGATTGTTGGCATATTTACAGACATAAGGAAAAGTATGCTTGTTTTTAATTGATGACAAGATCAACACGATGAGAGTATACTTGTTTTCCAATGATAGCAATATTAGTAGCATAGCGATGATGGCATGGAAAGAAAAAAAGTGTAATCTCAAGAGAAGGAGCAACAATGATCATTGGATCACCCATCCCAAATTCCCGATGGAAGTTAGATCTGAATTCAGACAGGAGGAGCACACAGAAGAGGAGAACAAATATCAGATATTGGATCTGAGCGTCGAGGACCAACAATTTTTGGAACCTGTATAACTGTGAAGAGGTTAAGGTTGAGTACTCTCCTCTAACTTTGTGATATGAGAGGTCGTGAAATAATTATAGCCATTGGAACCAGAGGACACGCGACGAGCGATTGGAATTTTGATGACTTGCACATTGGAAGAGTCAAAGGAGCATGGTGTGGAAACTCATGATATGCAAAGTCACGAAAAAATCATGGCCGTTGAAGCCAAAGGACATGCGACGAGCGATTGGAATTTCACTGACTTTCACATTGGAGGAGTCAAAGGAGCATGGTGTGGAAACTCGTGATACGCGAAGTTGCAAAAAAATCCTGGTCATTGAAGTCAGAGGACACATGGCGAGCGATTGGCATTCGCTGAATTGCACATTGGAGGAGTCAAAGGAATATGACGCATGAAATTATGATATGAGAAGTCACGAAATGATCTAGACCATTGGATTACCAAGGATCTGGACTGTTGATCTGATATGAAGTCAGAGTCTACGAAATTGATCGCAATCATCGATCAAAGGGAGAGATCTTGGTCATTGATCTTATATGAAACATTTCAGAGTTTCGTGTTTCGGGAGTTTGGAAGCAACTCATAGCAGGAGGTCATAATATGTGAAATTGCGAAACACCCTCGTGCTTGGCCCCTGGTCATAGCTTGTGGTCACATCAGAGGAAGAGAAGTGAAGGAGCTAGCACTGCTAAACTCCACTTCGGAGTTTTGCGTTTTGGGAGTTTGGAAGCAACTCACAAGAGGAGGTTGCGATATGCGAAATTGCGAAATCACTTTATGTTTAGCATTCGGTCATAGCTAGTGGTCATATGGGATAAATGTGAGAACCTACAGATGTAATACAATGGTGCTAATTAATCAGGAATTTGATCGAAGGGCTACTGTTTCACCTCACGGTTAATTTTTCACTTATGATTCAGTTAGCAGAACTGAATCATAGTTCTTGGACGTTTGGCGATTCAGTTGCTGATGCATTTCCTTGGAGATTTGAGGTGTAACTGAATCAAGGGAGAAAATAAAAGAGAAATGTAGTGACTGTGTGAGGTTGTTTGTTCTTACTGGAAAAATGAGTTGAACTGGGAGAAAGGAAAATCACAGTATGCACTGTGTGAGATCAAACTCATAGATGAGAAACAGACACTGAACAGAAGAGAAAAGGTGAAGAGAGCAGAATGTACACATATCAAAGAGGATGAGAGGAATAGATAAAGAACAGATAGAAAGAGACAACAAGTCAAGCCAAGTATGAACATAACAGAAGAATAGTGAAGCAAAGAAGAATTGCAAAACAGAGAAGAGGTGGTAAGAATTGATATATCTGTATTGTTGGTTAATCAATCATTTATTTATAATAAGGGAGGTAGGGAGGTTCTAGGGAGTACTGTAGTCCTTTGTTATTTAAGTTGGTTATTGAATACTGGAAGTTGAAGATTTCATCTAGTTGTGGCTAGAAAACAGGGTGGCGGGGTGGTGCTTGGGAAAACACAGAGTTTTTTGTATGGAAGTTGGTGCCTGTATAAGTGGAAGTAGGTGCTACCATTTAGTTGGTGTTGGAACATTGAGGGAGTTGGTGCTTACTTCTAGTGGGTGCTATAGAAACCAAAGAGTTGGTGCTCTCAGCAAGTTACAGCTTCTAAAACAGAGGTGGTAGCCTCATTTTGAGTTGGTGCTCAAAGACAGATGATGCACAGAACATAAAAGATTGCCTATCATTCGAAGAAGAAGAGGTTTTCTCCCTTTATGGGTTTCCTCGTGAAAAACTTGTCTCTGTGTATATCATATGTGTGATTGATGGTTATTATTTCTCTTGTTCATATCTTGTATGATCTTGATGATCACTTGGTGAAGATTAAAAATGTTTTAATAAACACAATATTGTTTAAGCTTAGTAACAACTGATTCACCCCCCCTCTTAGTTGTCTTAGTAATTTCAACATATCGTAGATTTCATCATGAAATTTTTATATTTTAGCTACTCCTTATTAATAGTGTATAAAAATGTTACATCAACTACAAACTAGAATTAATCACTACATCTAGAATTGCTTGTGATTATAAAAAAATGAGAGAAAGAACATCACATAAGAATACACTGTTATATGACTAAATTAATCTAATACTAGACTAAAAATATGAAATTAATATATATAGGCACAACATCATAGAAATACAAAAGTTAGAGAGCTAACAAGGTCGCTAAGAGATAGGATTAGACCTAAGAGGATTTTTTTTTCACTTTCTATTTCAAACATTAGTCCAACCGGTAAAGTTTTTATGAGTTGGTGGTTTTGTAATAAGGATTAAATTTACATAAGGAATTGTACGATCAAATTGATCTAGATTGATAATGACATATGTTTTTAATGTTTGAATTGTCTCATTGATGGAGTAATTTTCCCTCTTCTTAAAATACTTCTTCGGAAAATATTTTTCTTGACATTTCAAATGAATTTCCATAGAAAATACTAACTAGATCCAAAAACCAATGACATAACAATTTTTAAATATGGTAATGCACATATAATATATTATCAAGGAAAAAACAAGCTACATGAAATTTCATTTGAACAAAAATTTACAAGTTAAATGAGTATATGTAAATAAATAAATAAATAACATACTAACCTTGCAAGTTCAAAATTTGAGCTATGTAGATCGAGAATTGTATTTGTTCAACCGGTGGGTGATGGAAAAAATAAACAACTCAAAAAAAATCCACGAACAATGTCGCAACTATAGAAAATGTGTCGAAAAGTCTCTTAAAGTCAGGTATATATAATCAATTATCATCGATATAGCGATGAAAATTCATGAGTTGACCCACAAAAAGTCAACTAGTCATTGCAAGCCTCGTGTGTTATCATGTGATTTTGAGGGAACTTTCATGGCAATATTGACGAAAATTGTGCCCAATTTAATAAAAACATGAAAATAATGGAAACGTGGAAAATTTTCATGGAATAATCCACCCATATGTAGTAGTGATTGGATTATGTAGTAGGGGCCATATCAAATGGGTTTGAAGAAGTTGGATGAATTTGGCTTGGAGAGACTACAAAATTTGTTGAACAAAATTATGTGCCTTATATTTCTCTTTGTGAAGGTGTGATGCAATTGGAAAAGGTAAGGACAAAGGCATTTCATAGGGATCCAAAGGATGATAACCAAGATAAACCTCAAATTGATAATGACTTATGGAAGAGTAAATTTCTCAGTTATATGCATGCTCAATGTGGGTAAGACTCAAATTCCACTTGGCCAGAGAAGTGTGATGAAAAATTCGAAGACTTTGGAACAAGGTATGGTTAACCACTTTGGTATTACCATTAGTTTGTGAATCAAAGGAAATTGAAAAATCAACAAAAGTTCCTAATATTTTCCAAAGAGAATGCCTAACATGACCCAAAAAGGTTGATTCATGATTAGACACAACATTGGTGGGGAGACCAAAGGATCACCAAACAACGTGAAATAATAGTTGGGCTAAGTCACTAGTAGAACTAGTTTTGTGACAAGGACTAAAATTTTCCATTTTACTGAATCGATTTGCTTCCCCCTCAAGAGAAAATACTTATAGAATAATCTCTCATGGGTACATTGATGCTACTTGGATGAGCTCTCCTGCTCATATATTCCAATTCCAACTTGTCCTTCTAGTCCTTCCAACCTTACATCAACTATGAGCTCCTTCAGATAACTCTACCATGATATATTAGCTCCTATGTTGTACACCTCATATGATATGTTCTTTAACATATGGTACTTCATGTTTCCTTTAGTTTATGTGCTATGATTTCATGTGATGATTTCCTTCTTAGAAGTGGTGTGATGGTTTCTAACATGTCATGAAAGAAATAAACATTGGTTATATCTTATAACACTTCTTAATGCTAATAATTTTATTACTTTGTTCCTTTTTATCATGGGGGGACATGTTGTCCTAGATAAATGTTTTCATGACTTAAGTCAATATGTAATACTAGTGATTTGGTTGAATAGTGTGTTGATATCCTATCCATTTCTAACACTTTCCATCATATCCCTTCACTATCATTCTGTTCATAAAAATAAATATTGTCCTTGCTTATATTTGAATTGTCTAATGTCATCCAATAAGGTTTGAATGAAGAAAAATGTAATCCAAAGTAAAAAATAAAGTTAAAGAGGCTAGAGGTAAAAAGAGATAATGTTAAAAATGCAAAAATACTAAAGCTAGAGCTATGCCACCTCATTGAAAAGACTCAACCACAAAGTCGTATGCTAAAAAACACATATCTAGAGAAAATAGACAAAGAAAATCAAAGAAAATGTAAAAAGGGGTAATAAAAAGGTGTCGTGGTGGTAACTCTAAGTAAAACTCCCTTTTAAAAGGCTTACAAGTACAAGAAATGAAGATTCCTAGATTAAAAAGGCTAGATGGACCAGTAAAATACCTCATACATCATTAAACATGACTTTGAGGGTCGAAATATAAAGTTTCCCATCCTTTTTCCATCAATTATTCATCAAATTTTCCTATCTCTAACCAAGTTACTTAGGAAATACCTTTTTTCCTAGGCATTGACACATGTAATAGGAGTAACAAATGTCCCACCATGGTAAACTTAGGAAATTTATAAAATTAACCTATGCTAATTTTTTGTTGGAGGATATTGTTTATTGTGTGTTGCCTACTGCCTTATTTTGAAGCTTGAGGCATCATTTTAGGTGGGTGCCCCACATTGGGATCTATGCATTATGATTTGATATCCATGTTGTTTCCTTAAGATCCATGCACCTACATTGGATTTATGTACCTATATTTATCCATATCTTCTCACATTTGGATTCATGCAAATTTTCTCACATTTTGTAATTTCATTGGGATTTGTGACAACACAATGGACAATGATGAGGATGACACATCATCATCGAGGTGTCCATGTCATCAATTGTTACACATGTCATCATTTGGAACATTGTATGAGACACATAGACATGTCTTATTTGGCACATGTAAAGATCCTTCTAGAAGGGAAAATTTTCTCTCTCCTCTGCAGTTGGGATACGTCCCCCAGTTTATCTTAGGAACATTCCTTGCAGAAAATACACATAAATTATAAAATTTCTTCTACTAATTAATTCTTGTATCTTACTAGCTATGAATTAAAAAAATATTTAACTAGATCCTGATACCCATAATTAAATGCATATACAAAATTCTAAATGAACATAATGCAGCCAACTGATCATCTACAACAACACATAAAACCATTCTCATGCATAGGGTAAAACAAAGGCCATAAAACTCATAAGGAAACTAAAAAAATAGATAAGCACGAATAATTTTAAGACTTTTGTGCAACCATATTCTTAGGAAGAACATTCCACCCAACCATAGACTTCTTGTTCCAAATGTCAATAGAAGTCACCCTTGGGGCTAGTAATCCACAAAAGAATGTTTTCTCTCAAAATCCACTCACAACTCAATATCCCACAATCACTGGTATTCTCCTACAACTATCCTGAATTTCCTCTAGATCTCTTCCTCTTGACCTTCCCAACCCAAGGAATGTTACACAGTGATGATTTTAGGGGCTAAATTTCGCTCATGGGCTAATTTTCCATGGTTTTTCAAAAAACGAGATTCGCTATTTTAAAAATTGTTCGCCCAAATTATATAGGATAAAATCATTTTACCTTAAAAATCGCCAAAATTTTATAAAAACTATATAAAATCCTTAGAAATTTGAATATTTTTACAAAAATATCGCCAATCATTTATAGTTGTCATATGAAGGATTAGTAAGATTCACCAAGGTTTCTACATCTTAAAATAAATTTCCATCCTTAAAATCATCACTGATGTACACATTCACTACTCTCATTCCATTGGGTGTCCTGTTCATTTATCAAGTTCTCTCTAGCATAGGTAACTATGAATATTTCTACTAGGAACTCAAGGGAACTCACCTCTAATAAAACTACCAGGAAAACAAGAACAAACACTTGTTGTTATAGTGCAACTCACACAAGAGTTCACTCTTCATGCATGACAACCCGTCTCTTCAATATTCAGCTCCAAAATGCTCTAGAATTAGCTCGACCTTCTTGTTCTATATCCAGTGCTCTCTTCCCTACTCTTTGTTTGTTGTTCATGTAAAAATTGAATGTGAAAAATTTCTTATTCTCTCCCATACAAATTTCTTCTATTTTCCCAAGATAGTTGACTGCTCACTCTAACCAATGTTGATTGTACTTCAAACCATTGCTTCCAATAACTATGGGATGTGAATATCACACGCACCCTATTACATGAGTTTAATGATTGGGCTCTCATACATTCAAACAAAAAATAGAAGTTATCCCCATTGATAATAAAAATCAAGGAAATGGAATAAATTAATAACCATAATTAATTCCCCCCTTGTACCCATATTTGAAACTTCTCTTGTGGAAAACTCAACCCCCATCTCTGTCAATATCCCCCAACTGATGGGATCACATTATATTTATTAATATCAGAAAATACAATTCACATATTACATCACTTGGCCATAGCGACATTCATATCTAGATTATGCATTAATTAAACTGGGGACGTCACATTCACCCTCCCCTACAATTGTGCACCATCCTGAGTGCACAACTCAATGTTGAAATACATTTACAAATTAAATCATAATATTTAGAAATATAAATTATGAAACATGTTTACTTATCTAGCAGCAGTCCCAGCCAAAAATATCTCATTCTTCTCAACCTGCTACCCAAGGAATGCACCCCCTTCACTGCCTTCACTACCTTCAATCCATCAGGTTTCAAGATTCTTTTATCATTTCTATTAGTATAGGTGACCAAGAAATCTAAGATATGGCTTCATAACTCTAGCTTCCCAAAATGGAGTCTTTCATTTTTAGCTTCTATTTTCTTCAAAATTGGAAAAAAATTGTGGGTATTCCTCTCGCATCGTTTCTTCGTGCTCCCATGTTGAATATTCAATACCGTAGCAAGTCCATTGAACCTTTACCATCCCTATGGATTTTTTCTTGACCACTTTAACATTTCAGTCCATGAAGCATATTGGTTCCACTCGAAAATCCCCTTCATTTTCCACTTGTATCACAATCCAATCAATTATTTGGTTAGGGTCATAAACATATTTCTTTAATAATGATACATGAAAAACATTATGCACTCTCATGGATGCATACAATTCTAGAATGTATGAAACTGCACCTATCTTCTCTAGTATTTCAAAAGGCCGACAATATCTTGCTGCCAACTTTGGGAAGATACCCAATTTTATCGAACTTCTTTTTTCTTTCACTTTCAAAAATAAATGTTCTCCCACTTTAAAATATCTAAAAACTATTTTCTTGTCTGCATAACTTTTCTTCCTATCTTGTGCATCCTTTAAATTATATATTATCTGTTTTATCTTCTATTCCATTTCCTTTAACCAATATGGTCCATTGTGTTATCACGTGAAGTTTCCATGGATCATGTGTAGTTATTGTTAATACCTAAGTCTACACCTATTCCATGCCTCTCTCTTTTCAGCATATTTTCCTAGAAGTTTTTCCTCTTCTGGTTGATAAAGTCAGGCCGGTCAAGTATGTTGTATGCATAGGGAAAAAGCATAAGAAAAATGAAACATAAGGAGCAGTCCATTTTAGGCTTGAAATACAAGCAAACGGACAGGTTCAATTTTCAACTGTGGAGATCCCATGTGCAGTTCAGATTAACGACCCAATGCAACATCTAAACTCAACTCAACTAGTCAAATTGAAGTGCGAACTAAAAGAGAATATTCTCTAGGTGGAATATTCTCTCCTAAAATATAGGAGACTGGATAATAACTAATTATGACTAATAAACAAATAAAAACCTTAGGAAAAATAAATCCTAGGTGTGTGTGAAGTAACTCCAACACCCCCCCTGAACATCACTATGGTGAAA
>ML796622.1:79173-107972 GCA_009831015.1 Picea engelmannii
CCCTCAAGGTACAATGTATGTAAAAAGAAGAACTACAGTTGCTAGGCAATTGTGTCCTTCACTCCAAGACGCCCTCACAAAGAATGGAATTTCTACTCAGTGAAGGTCTTGGTGAAAATGTATATCGTTTGTTCTACTGAAGGATGGAACTATAAGTCAATGATCCCCTTGTGTACTAAGTCCCAGATGTAGTGCATGTGGATCTTGATGTGTTTCATCCACTGCCTCTTAATTGGATCTTTGCAGAACTTCAGAGTGCTCTGGTTGTCACACCAGATGACGATCAACCGATGAAACTGAATGCCCAACTCAGTGAGAAAATGTTGTAGCCACATATCCTGAATGGTTATGTTAACTACCCCTTTGTACTCTACCTTGGCTGAAGATAGAGCAATGGAAACTTGCTTCTTGCTTGACCAACAGATAGGCCCTGAACCAAGACTAAGTGAGTAACCAGATGTGGACTTGTGATCAATGTTATCTCCACCCCAGTTGGAATTAGTAAACCCAATGAGATATAATGTAGAGTCTACTACATAATTAACCCCAAAGGTGATGGTTCCCTATACGTATTGAAGGATATGCTTTGCATCTTTCCAATGTAGCTCATGCAACTCCTGCATGAACCTGGAAATTGCGCCAACTACATATGAGAGGTCTGGTCTGGAGTGTGTGATATACAACAAGCTACCCACTAGCTGTCTATACAGTGTGTTGTCAACCAGTGGAGTCTCCCCACCATCCTTAAGTTTGACTCCTGATAGGAAAGGAGTCAGAGAATACTTGCAGTCTGTCATGTGAAATCTCTCAAGGAGATCTTGTGCATACTTGGCTTAAGACAGTTTGATGCCTGATGCATCCTGACTGATCTCAAGTATAAGGAATAAGTGTAGTAGACCCATGTCCATCATAAAAAAAATGTCATGAAGAATCCTCTTGACTGCAGCAATCACCGAAGTCGAGCAACCGGTGATCAACAACTCATCGACATACATAACTAAAAGTAGAAGCGAATCAGTCATCCTGAGCATGTATACATTCAGGTCTGATTTACAACCTGCAAATTTTTGTGACAACAGGTAGGAGTCCATCTTGGCATACCATCCCATCGGATCTTGCTTGAGGCCATAAAGTGACTTCTTCAGTCGACAGACCAAAGATGAGTCCTTTATAAATCCCTGGGGCTGCTTCATATAGATCTCCTCAAAGAGATCACCATGAAGTAATGCATTCTTCACATCCATCTGATGGACTTCCTATCCCTTGGTTGCCGCAATGGAAAGTTCCACTCATATGGAATCCATCTTCGCTACTGGAGCGAAGGTCTCATCATAGTCAATGCCATGAACCTGCTAAAATCCTTTGGTGACAAGTCTATCTTTGTATCTAGTAATCTATCCATCCGATGCACTCTTGGTCCTGTAGACCCATCTGCATCAGAAAAGTTTCCTCCCAAAAGGAAGGAGAACCAGATCCCAAGTCTGGTTCTCGAAGAGGGAGTTGTACTCCTCCTGCATGGAATATTCCCAAATTGGATTTCTAGCAGCCTCGCCATAAGATTGAGGATCGAAAGATTGAACCAAGAAAAGATGCCTAGAGGGAAATGGTTTAGTGGAAGTGAGTGCAATAGGAGGCTCCTCAAAATCAGATCGAATCCTCCTAGTATCAGCTAGATCACCAACGAGATCCCCTACATCCTGAAGAGTAGTTTGTGCCCACTTGGGCCTCTGCTCTGTCTCTGCAACTGCATCTCGATGCTCTGACTCTGCATCTAACTATACTAACTCTGAATCTGAATATAAATCCTCTGAGTCCTCTGAATCATAACTCTCATCTGAAAAAGAGTCAACATGTGCATTCACATCATATCGAACAGGTGGAAGAGTGACGGTGTCTGCATGCGGTTGTTGAGGTACATGCGTGACACTTTCCTCAAATTGGACACTACGCTCAATGATGAGCCAGTCTGAGGAATGTCAATAAGCCGATATCCCTTTAAACTGTCGGGGTATCCAACAAAAGTGCACTCAGTTCTCTATGGATCAAGTGCCTTCCTCTTTTCAGATGAAATCTAAGCCCATGCACGAGAACCAAAAATGCGAAAGTGGGTCACTTCCAGTTTGAGGCCAATCCAAGATTCGTAGGGGGTCTTATCCTTGATAGATCTATGGGGAGATATGTTTTGGATGTATTTTTCACAGTTAAGTGCTTCGGCCCATAGTCTCTGTGGTAGTGGCTTTGCATGCAACATGCAAGATGTCATCTCCTTTAGAGATCTATTTTTCCGCTCAGCAACTCTGTTTTGTTGCGGAGTGTAGGGAACTGTATGCTGCAAACGAATCCCTACCTCA
This sequence comes from Picea engelmannii, assembly GCA_009831015.1. Classification (NCBI taxonomy): domain Eukaryota; kingdom Viridiplantae; phylum Streptophyta; class Pinopsida; order Pinales; family Pinaceae; genus Picea; species Picea engelmannii. Next base: position 81,525 of record ML796622.1, read on the forward strand.
TGGAAAAGATTATGAATATCATGATTCACATACTCTCGCCCATTATCAGTTCAGAGGAATTTGATCTTCTTTCTGGACTATGTCTCAACCAAATCTTTGAAATCTTTGAGGTGTTGAAAGACCTCAAATTTTTTCCTGAGAAAGTAGATCCATGTAAAATGTGAGAAATCATCAACAAAAATGAGAACAGACCTCTCTTTGTTGATCGATGGATGCGTAAAAGGACCCATGAGGTCACTGTGAATCAGATCCAAATGCGTGGAAGCTCGCTGAGACTTTTCTTTGTCGAATTTCTCTTGAGGGTGTTTCCCGAGAACACATCCCTCACACACTCCCTTGGAGAAATGGATGTCTGGTAGAACATCAACTAATTTATGCTTGCTAAGCTGTTGCATGTATCTGAAATTCAAATCTCCAAACCTTTCATGCCATATCCCACTACGTTCATCAGCATGAGTAAGCAGTAAAGCAGAATCAGGTTCAATGAATTCAAAAAATGTATACAATCTAGATTGATGATTTACCTCACCGGTGGCAACCCTGGACTTGGTTTGCATGTCATAGATGTCCACATAATTTGGTGTGAAGATGACTTTCTTTCTGATGCTGGAATTTGTCATCTGATACACAGAGAGAAGCTTGACAGAAAGCTTGGTAACATGCAACACGTTCTCGAAGCTTTCGTTGGTGAGTTCAATCCTTCCTTTGTCGATGACTTCAAAAGAAGAGTTGTACCCCATCAAAATAGGAGGACCTTTGAATGCATCCAAATAAGAATAGACTGCTTCTGAGGAATCCATGTGATGTGATGCTCCTGAGTCTACGATCCAAGCATCGAGAGAGGAGTTGATGGAAATCAAGGCATGGTAAGAATTGCATTTCTTGTAATTCAGATCTTCTTGCTTCTTCTTCTTCGCACCCTTGGGGATGCGATGTCCAAGGTTGTTTTTCTGAAGTATCCGAGACATAAGATCTATTTGTTTTTGCATGCATGCGGATTCTGAATGGAATCCTTTGTGACAGTATGTGCATTTCTCTCATTTTCTTCCCTTTTCTCCTTTGGATCCAGAGGCATCGGTGAAGGGATTTCTCTACCCTTCCTTATTCGTATGTGCATGAGATTTCTTCTTATATTTATATTTAGATTTATGATATTTTTGGCTTCCATCATGCACAGTGAGTGCATGCACCCTTGGGCCTTTGATTGTGCCCATGTTGATGAGCTTGGTTTGCTCTTGTGTCAGGGATTCGATAAATTCCTCAAGAGAATGCATCTTCCAGGTGGCTCCATAGGCGAATCTGATAGGATGGAATGTGGATACAAATACATAGAATTCAGGTCCAATCTTGGAGAGAATGGTGAGAACCATTTGTTTCTCCTCCGTCGATTTATCAACCCCGCAAGCTTTGAGTTGCGATAGTAAATCCTTGAATTTTGTAAAGAAATCTTGGATATTGTCTAAGATTTTTGGATCCGATGTGAGAAATTCCACCTCTAGCATGTGTCCCCTCATCTCATCCTATTTGCCAAAGAGCCCTTCCAATATTTTCCAGGCTTCATTGGGAGTCTTACAAGAAGATATGTGAAAAAGGAGATCGAGAGAAATAAGACTGCAAATTGTTCCGAGTGCCTCATCCATGCGATTTAAGTACTTGGATTTTTCTATGGCTGATGTTGGTTCTATATCTATATTCATGGTTAACCTATACAACCTTATGGATCGGATGTGTATGGCTATTTTCTCCTTCCATGCAAAATAGTTGTAAGGTGTAAGAATGAATTCTTTTTGGAATTCCATCATTCCGCTGTCTTCAATCTTTTGTACCTGCAAAATATTTTGGTGTAGATTTTTCTTAGTAGTCCATCGGATCTGATACCATGTAAATGTGTTGAACCTACACATAATATATCTATCTAAACAATAATACACACATTTGCAGAGAGAATTGGAGAAGGAAGAAGAAGGGGAGAAAGAATGGAAGAATTCTCATTAACCATTATGAATAAATGAATAATTTACACATGATATACTCTGTATAACTAAATGAGTTCGACTTGAGGTGAACCAAGTCGCCATAGTGGTGGTATAGAGTGATTTGGACACACACTAGTAGTTACGGGAGTGAACTTCCACCTATTCTAGTCTCTCAGACAGTTACATGAGTGAACTGCCACCTAGTTGAGTTAACTAGTCAACTAGTCTTCAGTTAACTGACTGAACAGAAAGTAGTGAGGAGTTAACTCAGGTAATCAAGGCTAATGCGCCACTATGGTGATGATCCCAATGTTGCATGGTGATGATCCCAATGCAACATCTAAACTCAACTCAACTAGTCAAAATGAAGTGTGAATTGAAAGAGAATATTCTCAAGGTGGAATATTCTCTCCTAAAATATAAGAGATTGGATAATGACTAATTATGAGTAATAAACAAATAAAAACCATAGGAAAAATAAATCCTAGGTGTGTGTGAAGTAACTCCAACGCGACTCTCGTGCATTCGTAGTTTCAAAGTCGCATAAGGATTAACGACCAGATAGAAGCCTCGAAGTTCTAAAGTGACGAGAGACTACCACATCAATCAGAAGAAAGTCACTTCAGATGATATTCATGCCCGTTTTCAAAATCTCTCGAAGGCTGAAGTGTCGAAGTAATGAGATACTTCCACATCAACCGATAGAAACTCACTTTAGACGATATTCATGCCCGTGTTCAAAATATCCTGAAGCCCGAAGTGTCGAAGTAACGAGAGACTGCCATGTCAACTGGGATAAATTTACCTCAAGACATTTTCATGCTCTACATCTTGAAGTCCCAAAGATCCAATGTCTCAAAGTGACATCAGGATGCCACATCGCTTCGGGCCCTACCACTCCACGAGTATTTTTAAACTCAACACATGGTGCTCATCCATCAGTAGTTGTGACATCATATAGCTTCAGGCCTCCATGTCACTCCGGGCCTATACCACTCTGGAATTTTTTCATGCTTCACAATCAAAAACTCCCGAAGCCCGAAGTATTGAAGTGTCGAAGACACTTGGCACTCATTCGTCGGGACTTGTGGTTCTCATCTATGGAGAAAAGTGGCTTCCATCTAGACATGACATGTGGAACTCATTCAAGGTCATTTGGTTGCGTCATTCGCCCATTTCCATGTGACACGTGTCATCCTTCTTTCCATGACACATCATCATAATGACGTTAGGCCACCACATCAAATTCGAGAGACCCTCCTCCAGAAGGTATTCTTTCTCAACATTCAAAGCTCCCAAACGAAAAAATTGGCTCCATATATAAACATGATTAAAAGGATTATGGAGCTGGAAGATAGATAAATTTTAGCAGGGGTGCTAAAATAGTAGGGTTTCCTAGATCGCAGATTGCAACAAATCGACTGCCACACTTCATTGCAGGGATGAAACATGCTCAAACGTTAAAGTTCTAGAGAAGTACCGCAATCGAAACCATGGTATAGAAAAAGAGGTATGTGGTAGTTGGTGGTGGATTGCAGGGGTCAGAGTAGTGTGGATCCAAACTTCCCTTGACAACTTTTGCAATCATGTGCTTATATAGGGTCCAATCCGAGAGCAGCATGTGGCAACATAAACTGGCAATTACAGTCAAAGATTTTGAATTCATTTCTTCCTCTTGAATTTGATGATTTGGAGGGAGCTGAATATCAATAGGTGGTATATGGAGATCATCATATGAGCTTAGAAGACACACGACACTGGAGAAGAGGCGCCCAAGCAACAAGGAATTTTGTTAGATTTGTTGGTACATATGTTAGACTGGTATTTTTTTGTGGAGAATCCTAGGATAGAAAGGTGAGCTTGCACTCCTAGTTGTGGTCTATTGTTTTGATTATAAATACATTAGATGAATTATATGAGGGGGAGGGGACCCAAGACCAGAGGGGGTTTTGAGAAATTTTTACGACTGCATATTTCACTTTGTAAGTCGGAGGGGCATGTGGCTATAAATTGTATGTTATTGAAGATTCATATGAGTTGTTTCATCAGATTTGTCTTCTATGTTCTCTGCTCTATTCTTTTTCTTGTTTGAATGTATTAATGATTTTAAGGATTAAAATTTTCCTTTGATTAATATATTCTAGATGCAGTAGAGGATCTGTTGTAAGTTTTCCTATTTATCATTGTTTACTATTCAAACATATCTAAATTCTCTTTGCAGATAGGATCTCTTCTTAGCGAAGATTTGCCTTTATGTTAATTCTCTTATTCTTCTCTTCATCATTATACAAATATTTTGTCTAATAAGCATCTTAAATTCCTTCAATGGGAAGATTTTTTATGACTCCATAGCCCAATGGTCCATCATTGATCTGCAATGATATCTATTGTCTTTTACTTTCTTTAAAGTCTTGCTAATCCCTGATTTCAACCCTATTCAAAGAAAATTTGTATGTTACCAATCTTACTTTCATTTGTAGTCCGGGGTGAATCTTGGAGTGATTGTTGGAGAAATTTATATTTTCGACACACTAGTTCAGTGGGAGTAACACTAGCTCATTGGGAGTTAACTAACTAGTTTTATTTTTAGACTTTCTATTTTTACCACCACTATTATGCATGCATGCATTCCTAAGGAAAGCTAACTGCTTGATTATTTTTCTTAATTATGGAATGCTTTTCCATATATATGAGTGTATTCCACTAATTCATTGTATCATATTGATCATGATCTATGTATCGCTCATTTGAGTAGTGTGAATATATTTTTTCATTCTTCCATATTGAATCTCTCTTCCTTTCTTAATAAGATTTGTTTGTACTTTTTTTTAGCTATATCTCCTGTGTAGGTTTCCATGAAACACTGACATGGTATCAGAGCTATGTTGCTTGGAGCAAGCCAGACAAACCAAAGAATAAGGAAAATTGGAGTTTCGGTGAGCTAAATCCATGGTCGTAAATTTCATCAATTATTCCTCCCAAAATATTATGTTTTTGAGGAAAAGGCTCGTAATGAAAGTAAATTGGCCCATTTTGGAAGTGGGTTTTCAACCGTTTCGCGAGATTCTTCACGGTTTGCTCAGAAAGTGAGCCGCAAGATAGCCTCCTGAAACTGATACAAATCCATGGCCGTACCTTTCCACATTCATTGCTCCCAAAATTTTACGTTTTGAAGGAAACAGTCTGTGAGGAAAGTAAATCAGCCCATTTTGGAAGTGGGTTTTCAACCATTTTCTCATAAAGTAAGTCGCAAGATTATCTCCTAAAACTGATATGAATTCTGAATTTCTTAATTTTTCACTTGCAGATTGAGAGTAAATTTTTAGGGGTTCTTGGAATCAGTGGGAGAGATGGATATGACAACTATTATACAACCAAACTTGGTGGTAATAATCACACCATACAATTATTTTGATTGGAATCCCAAGGCGGAATTCCAACTCAGAAGGAAAGGATTGTACAATTTGACGATGGTGACATAAACAAAACCTACATCAGCGATTGAGAAGATGAGATGGGAGAACTGTAAGGATGAGGCCACATGATTACTTCTTGAGTTAATCTCCAATGATTTGTGGTTTCATGTTGCCACATGCAAGACTCCAAACGAGATATGGACCACCTTGGAAGGACTCTTTGGAAAGCAGGATGAGATGCAAGGTCATATGTTTGAGGTAGAGTTGAATTCCTTAGACCCTAAAAGTTTTGATAATATACAAGATTTTTTTACTAAATTTAAATCTTTGCTATTAATATTGGGTGAATATGGTATTGATAAGTCTACATAAGAGAAACAACTTATTCTAACAATCTTGGCCACGCTAGGACCAGAATACATTGTATATGTCTCCAATTTCCATTATTGCATATGTCTTTTTCGAACAAATTGGAAAATGCCTATGTTGGCTCAGTTCATTGAGTCTCTTACACAAGAGAAGAAAAAACTCATACATATGGGCCTCATGAAATATCCCAAAGCATATGCACTCACCATGCAGGATGGAAAAGGGTCATTCAAACAGAATAGGAAGGAGGGATATTCCAAATCCTTTAATGATTCTTCAGGTTCCAAAGACTCTTCAGATTCCAAGAAGAAGAAGAAGGGAAAGCAGTGCACTTACTGCAATAAACCGAATCATGAAGAATCCACATGCATGAAGAAACAAATCGATCTTATGGCACATGCACTTCAAGAGAACAACCTTGGAAACTTCATTCTAGAGGGAGTCAAGAAGCAAAAGGAAGAAGATCATGCTCCTAAGAAAGGTAATCATAATGCTCTTGTTGCAATCAATTCCTCATCTAATTCATGGATTATAGATTCTGGTGCAACCCATCATATGGCAGCGAAAGATGAAGTTTTCTCTTCCTTGAGTCCATGCTCAAGACCCCCTATTCTCATGGGGGATGATACTCCAGTAGAAGTAGTAGGAGAAAGGAGAGTGGAACTCCACAATGGCAGTTTTGAGAATGGTTTACATGTTCCAAATATTTCTATGAATTTTCTCTCAGTTTATCAGATCACTTAGAAAGGAAAAAAGGTTGAATTTACATCATATTCAGTTTCAGTAATTGACATGCATGACAATTCCATTATTGCAATTGGTGAGGTGGATCACAATTCAAGGTTGTATAAATTCACTAAGTTTTCTATCGATGACTCATCTATTCTACTTACATATAACAAGATTACTTTGCATGCACCTCTAATGAAACATGCATATACTCTTGTTCCTCTGTCAGTTTCAGACATCAGAGATGATTCCATACACTCAGCTTCTATACATGGAAATAAGCAGGTAGTACATCCAAATAAGAAGCCAACATCGAAGCTTCAATAGATGCCCAAGAAGGCACAGACCACACTTCAGGCAGCAGGCAAACTTGCAGGGAATCCAGGGAATCACTTGGGCCTTCTCATGTATTTCCAGCTTCAGAACCCGCGATTCCCATGCATTGCTATATGGTTCAATCTATAGATCCACAGAACTACAATAGGGTTGTGGGAAATCCATTATGGAAAGCAGCCATGTAGGAGTATGACTCACTACTACAGAACCAGACTTGGAATCTGGTTCCACATCCACCAGAAAGGAATATTTTTAGGTGCAGATGGTTCCACAGGATCAAGAAGTACAAGGCCCGACAAGTTGCCAAAGGACTTCATCAGATCCATAAATATTTCTACGTCTTCATGAAGACTTTCAATGAGCAGAAGTTTCAGATTTTGCGGGATCGTCTTGCAGTGAAGAACACAGTTGCCTAGCAGCTGTCATTTTCTTCTTTTGATACATTATCTTTTGAGGGGGGGTTTTGTTCCCACATGGTTTTCCCTCTTTCCTCACTTTTATTCAGTGTTCATTAGTTTCATTGTACATGAGTACCTAAAATGGCCTAGTAGCTGAGACTCATTTTTACTCCATAGTGATGTTCAGGGGGGGTGTTGGAGAAATTTCTATTTTTGACACACTAGTTTAGTGGGAGTAACACTAGTTCATTGGGAGTTAACTGACTAGTTCTATTTTTAGACTTTCTATTTTTACCATCACTATTATGCATGCATGCATTCCTAAGGAAAGCTAACTGCTTGATTTCTTTTCTTAATTATGGAATGCTTTGCCATATATATGAGTGTATTCCACTCATTCATTGTATCATATTGATCATGATCTATGTACCACTCATTGGAGTAGTGTAAATATATTTTTTCATTATTCCATATTGAATCTCTCTTCCTTTCTTAATAATCTTTGTTTGTACTTATTTTAGCTAGATCTCCTATGTAGGTTTCCATGAAACACTGACAGTGATAACATAAATGGTGTCGCTTCCAGGGATGGAAGTGAAGATATCTTCCCTGGGAGAACGAAAACGAAGGGATCCAGTTTTAGATGGTGAACTAAAGTTGGACACATTGTTCTAACTGCTCATCTTTCACCATGGTGACTCTATTGTTCAGAAATCTATTCGCGACTCCACTGGTTTGAAATGGACAAGATTTTAGCTCACAGGTATGCTTTCTGTGATTTTTCAAAGATAGTTGGTTTCCCTAATCCAGTGCCTAGTAGAGATGAATGGGAAAGTAACCTTCCTAAATTTCGAGGAGAAGAGTGGGAGGTACCATCTGAACATTTGCTAGATTTTCATGATTTTATTCATCAACTTCATATAATGCATGAAGATGTTCATATTAATCTTTTTTGGTATTCATTAGAAGGGATTTCTCGTGATTGGTCAATTGCAAGCATCATCTCTTTGACAGGTTTTCATGCAACTTTCAATTCGTTTTGTAAAGAGTATTTTTCAGCTGAACATCTTTATGAAAACTGTTGTTATGAATTTTCTTTGCTTCATGAAGATTCTGCTAGTCATGAAAACCAGATTTGTGATGAAGCATTTATTGTAGAAGAAAGAATTTACCATGAAGATCAAGAGGTGTTGAATGATATTTATTATGATAGCAATAAAATAGAAACATATGGCATCATATCAGATGTATCTGTTGTTTTAAATGTTTATGAAGATCAACATGTCTCTTTTGGATATTCTAATGTCAAAGAGAAAGTGTATGCATTAGCAGAAGAAAGTTATGGATCCGAGTTACAAGCATATGGTAAAGGAGAACATAAAGGTTTAGATGATAAATTGATGATGCATGTTTCTCTGTCAGTTGTTGAGAAACAACAAGTTTTGTACAAATTTCAAGATCCAATTGCCACTTATATGGAGATGTTTTGCAGTGATGAAGTTTCAGTTATTTCCTTCTTTAAGGCCAGATTTTTGTATTGTAAGTATGATTTCCAAGTTTATGATTTGCATGCTGCAGTCTGTGTGTTTATGACTTTGCATAAATTTTGAAGTAAAGTTCAAGTTGTTAGTCATATACTTGCATGGATTCATTTGAAGCATGATATTACTTGATCAAGAAGAAACATACTTGATTAGAGTAGGAGTAGGGTGAATAAAGCTCAATTTTCAAGAATTTTGGTTTGCAGTGATTTCATTTTTAGTTTGTGAATATTCTTAGTTTTTAAATAAGAAGTGGAGTTGCTTTCAGGCATACATATTTTGTGGAAGTAGCCCTAGGATAAGACACTAAAGCTGCTTGTTCTTGGAAGCTCAGAGGGAGCATGCCATCCCCTGTGGAGCCAATGTTATCAGATGAAGTTGTCATGGGTCATATGTAGTTGTTGTTAAGACCTAAGTCTACACCTCTACCATGTCTCTCTCTTTTCCGCATACCTTCCTAGAAGTGTTTCCTCTTCTAGTTGATAAATTAAGTTCGGTCAAGTATGTTGTATGCGCAGGGAAAAACCATGAGCAAAATGCATCATTCAGAGAAGTCCATTTCGGGCTTGAAATACAAGCAAACTGATAGGTTTAATTTTCAACGGTGGAGATCCCATGTGAAGTTCAAATTAACAACTTTCGTGCATTCGGATTTTCAAATTCACGCAAGGATTAATGACCAAACAAAAGCCCTGAAGTGTTGAAGTCCTGAAGTCCCAAACTGACGAGAGAATACCACGTCAACTGGGAGAAAGTCGCTTCAGACAATATTCATGCCATGTTCAAAAGCTCCCGAAGCCCGAATTGCCGAAGTAACGAGAGACTACCACATCAATCGAGAGAAAGTCACTTTAGATGATATTCATGCACGTGTTCAAAATCTCTCAAAGAATGAAGTGTCGATGTAACGAGAGACTGCCACGTCAACTAGGAGAAAGTTAGTTCAAGAGATTTTCATGCTCTACATATTGAAGTCCCGAAGATCTGAAGTCCCGAACTGACATCAAGATGCCACGTCTCTTTGGGCCCTACCACTCCACGGGTGTTTTTCAACTCAACACATGGCGCTCATCGATCAGTAGTTGTGACATCATATAGCGTTAGGCCTCCATGTCACTATGGGCCCGTACCACTTCGAGAGTTTTTCATGCTTCACAATCCAAAACTCTTGAGGCCCAAAGTGTCGAAGTGCCGAAGACACTTGGAACTCATCTGTTAGGACTTGTGGCACTCATCCATGGAGACAAGTGGCTTCCATATGGCCCTGAAATGTGTCACTCATTCCAAGCCATTTGGTTGTGTCATTCGCCCATTTCCATGTGACACGTGCCATCCTCCTTTCCATGACACATTAGCACAATGATGTCAGACCACCACATCATATTCAGAAGACTATCCTCTAGAAGGTATTCCTGCTCAACATTCAAAGCTTCCAAATGCAAAAAATGGCTCCATATCTAAACATGGTTAAAAGTATTTTGGAGTTGGAAGACAGATAAATTTTAGTAGGGGTGCTAAAATAGAAAGGTTTCCTAGATTGCAACATATTGACGACCACACTTCATTCTGGGGACAGAACATTCTCAAATGTTAAAATTCTAGAGAGGTCCCGCAATTGAAACCATGGTATAGCAAAAGAGGTATGTGGAAGTTGGTGGTGGATTGCGGGGGTCAGAGCGATGTGGATCCAAACCACCCTTAACAACTTTTGCAATCACGTGCTTATATAGGGTCCAATCCGAGAGCAGTGTGTGGAAACATAAACTGGCCATTATAGTCAGAGGTTTTGAATTCATTTCTTCCTCTTGACTTTTATTATTTGGAGGGAGCTGAAGATCAACAGGTGGTAGCTGGATATCAACATACGAGCTTAGAAGAAACACAACATTGGAGAAGAAGCACCTAAGAAGAAAGGGAGTTTGTTAGATTTGTTGGTACAGATGTTAGACTGGTATATTTTTGGGGTGAATCCTAGGATAAGAAGGCCAAATCACACTCCTAGCTCTGGTCTAATGTTTTGATTATAAATACATCAGATGAATGATATGAGGGGGAGGGGACCCAAGATCGGATGGGTTTTTGAGAAATTTGTATGACTGTATATTTCAGTTTGTAAGTTGGAGGGGGATGTGGGTATAAATTGTATGTTATTTAAGATTCATATGAGTTGTTTCATCAAATTTGTCTTCTATATTATTTGCTCTATTCTTCATCTTTTTTGAATGTATTTCTGATTTTAAGGATTATAATTTTCCTTTGATTGATAGATTCTGGATGCAATAGAGTATCTGTTGTAAGCTTGCCTATTTATCATTGTTTACTATTCAAACACATCTAAATTCTCTTTGCAGAGAGGATCTCTGCTTAGTGAATATTCGTCTTTATGTTAATTCTCTTATTCTTCTCTTCATCATTATACAAATCTTTTATTTGATAGGCATATGAAATGCCTTCAATGGGTAGACTGTTTATGACTCCATAGCCCAATGGTCCATCACTGGTCTGTAGTGATATCTGTTGTTGTTTCCTTTCTTTAAAGTCTTTCTAATCCCATTTGCAGTCTAGGGTGACTCTTGGAGTGATAACACAATGATATCTCTATTTGTTGGGTTATCCTATCTCATTGGTGTGTTACAATTCCTTCCATACAATTCTTCAAATGGGATAATTTGTAATGAGGTTTGATACCCATTATTATAAGAAAATTCCACTAATTGGATATAACCTTTCCACTTTTATGGTTGGTCCATTACATTCATTTTGATCATGTCTTCAATTTTTATTTTAGTCCTCTCTATTTTTCGATCTGACTCTGGGTGATACATTGTACTGATATTTAAATTTGTCCCAAATCCTTTGAATAACCCTTTCCAAAAATTTGATGTAAATTTTGGATATATGTCTGAAACAATTACTTTGGGCACCCCATGTATCCTGACAAATTTCTTCATGTAAATCCCTGTAATGTTTGTTTGTGTGTGGTATTCATAGGAATAAAATGTGCAGACTTTGTTTATTTTTCCACCACCACCATGATGGAATCATGTTTCTTCACAATTTTGGGCAGCTTTGTAATAAAAAAATTGTAACCAATTTGATGTATGGGCTGACCCGTGTTCTACCTTAGTTGTCCAACAAAACCCTAGAAACCATTGACCCTTATGGAGACTAGAAGGAAACACTGTGCACAAAGTGCACAATGCAGTCTCACCTGAGATGGATTATGGGTGACTGCAGAACCCAAATGTCTGCAGTCATGCCAAGCTTTGTCATTTTCTTTCTGTACTTCTTGATGGAACCCAACTATGATCCTATCTTCTTCTAATTCCATGAGTTGAGACAACCTTTCCTATACTACACCTTTTTCTGTCATGTTTGTAATAGCTTCAATGCACATAATTGGTATCGAATACTCCAAAGGTAGTACTGCTTCATGTCCATACACCAATCTGAAAGGTGTCTTCCATGTTAGCTTCTTGCATGTAGTTTTATAATCCCATAACATTGTTGGTATATTCAAGTCCCAATCATCCATGTTCACATTACAAATCTTGGTTAAGGCATTCTCCAATATCTTGTTAAATTCTTCCACTATTCCATTAGCTTGGGGATGGTAAGGAGTTCTCTTTTGATGATGTATCTCAAATTCTTCAGTGATTTCTTGAATGATACTATTAATAAAATGAGTCCCTTGATCACTCATTATAACTCTAGGGCATCCAAATCTTGTGACTACTTGTGTTGTACACACCGACCACACTAAGAGTTGTGGGGGGGGGGTGAATAAGTGTAGGGATATTTTTTCACTTCTTTTAAAAACTTATTTAGCAACCACTTCAAACATATTATTCATTCATGCTTAACTACTTGTGTGTATCAACAACATTCATCAATAACATATAACTCTAAACCATCACCATAATAAGCACCAAGAACACCATATATATGTGTAATATTTCAGTATTATGTGTTACAGGAGACTACAATATCAAGGGTTTATCAACAACAACTGAAAAGAGCAACAAATCCAAAAGGTCACCAACTCTCAATACAAGACTCAACTTGCATATCTCAACTCCAACTGATATGTGAGGAATCCAATCCTTAAGTAGAAGACCCTACTTGTAGACATAAACCAATCCACCAACAAGTACATGACCTATTTATAATGAAGCCCACATATGTATGTGACCTTCCTATATTGAAACACATGTATGTATGCATACTTCCCTCTGTCATCCTGTGTACACCTTCAGAAAACTAGGGTATCCATTCTTTTGCACTTCTGAAACTTTCCTGCCTCTGTCACATCCACCAATAACCTATCACTGTATCCAACCAGTCAGTGCAACCAACTTGTGCCATACATACATAATCATACGTATCCCTCAACCAAGTACAAGTAACTCAAGGGTGTCAGATATAGGAAACATATCAGAACTGTACTATACATGAGAGCATTGCTCACTCAAACAACCAACCAACATATAGCATATCCAAATCTCACAACAAACATACAAAGAATGATTCAAGCATTCACCATACCATGAGTAAATCTAAGCATCAAGACAACATATAACCATACCATAACTTTTATAGCAGATATGAACCTGTATAATGATATCCTGGGAACTTGCTTCATACTTCAGGAACCTGGCACTAGCACCTACTCAAGATTTTCTTGGTTTTTTCAAATATACGCGACATGTTCTTATTCAACAATATTATGTATGCACCATGACATTTTTCAACATGTGTATCTATGTAACTAGGCCCACTGCATCTTGTGTACAACTTTAGAAAACTAGGGTTTTCTGAACCTCCAAAACTTTCACCATCAAACTTCCTTGCTACCTCAGAATTGTGGAACTTCTGATGCATCCATGAGTACCTGCAATGAACCTTTCACCAAAAACAGATCTTCAATATGCTCAAAGGATTCATCCACATAAGAGACCCTTGCACTCTTATGTATACTTCTCCAAGTAGCTTCCTCTAGGGGTTATTATCTAACCAACTTCCTTCTTTTGGGGATAACCCAATTCTAACCACTTTGTCCACTTACAAAAAATTTATCCAAAAATAGTAAACTCTCAACTTATATTTGTATATAATTTATTTTTAATCATTTTCTTGTTGCAACCACTTAACCCATGACTAACAACTTTGATAGGCCAACTTCTTCTAGGAGCTTCTAGAATAATTGGACTTCTTTGACCTTTTAGGGGATTCTAGATAACTCATGAGGGTTCTCCAACTTCACATGTCCACAACTCTCTAACTGTGAGGAGTTATGTTACATTCCACATATCACCAGAAACGACATGATGAGAACTATCCATCCAGAATAGTCTAAATTGCAAATTCATTGATCTTCATTACATTATTCCTCTACCAAACTTGGGTTCCTTAACCACACATCTAGGATGACTCAACCACTTTACCATTTGGACTTCTCAAAGTGTCTTCCCATGAGGGATTTAACCATAAGGGGACCAATTTGGAGTTCATACATTTGGTACTTCCTATAAACCATGACAAGACATCAATGATACAATGATCCAAAAATGATCAAACTTTACATAAATGATAACACATCAATCCATATACACATCAATCCATCTAAGACACTACTTGTCATCAACCCTTTGTCATCAATCCTTTGAAATCAATGACAACATAGTCTGGAAACTTGTTCAAATAAGAAGTGTGTTGTAGTCTCTGCACTGCAATCCTTTATTTTTGTTTCTTCAACCCATCTGGTTAAATATTCTGATGTTGTAATGATATACCTTGCTCCTGATCTTCTGGATGGTGGATTAATTGGTCCCACAAAATCTACTTCCCATTTGTCAAATAATTTCAAAGTTACTTGAGGTCTTAATGGCATCTCATCCCTCCTAGATATCTTTCCAACCCTCTGACATACATCACAATTCTGACAATACTCCTTTGCATCCTTGTGAATTGTTGGCCACCATCATCCTACGTCCAATATCTTCTGCGCATTATATTTCCTTTCATAATGTCCTCCAACTATTCCTTCATTTGATTCTGCCAAAATGATAGGCATTTCATGCTCCATAACACATCTCCTCCAAATGTTGTCTAATCCTAGTTTATACAAATGACCTGCAATTAATTGGTATTCTACAACTATAACTACCAAATTCTACTTCTACACAAATTTAAATTCCTTTGGGGAAAATCTTGTACTAAAAAATTCAATAATGTCAGCAAAATATTCATCAACAATATGTACTGAAAATACTTGTGCATCTGGGAAATTATCCTCCAAGTTGCTTGGTTGCTCTCCATTAGTTATCCTAGATAAGTGATCTCTCCCTGCATTCAATATTCTAGGATTAAAAAATAATTGAAAATCAAACTCTTGAAACAACAATAGCAATATGCATATTATCCCCCTCAACAATGGCTTATTAACCAAATATCTAAGAGCAAAGTGATCTGTAAATATCTTAAAATGTTTTCCTAACAAATAATGTGTGAAATTCTGCAAGGCGTATACCATATCCAATCCTTCTCTTTCTGTTGTGTTGTAATTATGATCTGAATCTAACAACTTCCTTCTTGCAAATGTAATTGGGTGATCTATATCACCTTCTCCTAGCTATGTTAATACTGCTCCAAGTGCTATTGCAGATTCATCCACTTGAACATGAAACTCCTTTGACCAGTATGGGAACACTAAAATCGATGTTGTCACCATCTTATCCTTCAAGATGTCCAAACTCTATTGGCACTCATTATTCGACTGATATTTAATATCCTTCTTCAACAATTTCTCCATCAACCTAGTAATATGTGCATATCCCCTTATAAACTTCCTATAATACCCTATATGCCAGTGTATATTTTAACTAGCGCACTGACATGGGTGGTGGTAAATTAACTATGACAACAATTTTGGCAGGATCAACCAACATACCTTGTTTACACACCACATGCCCTAATACGATTCCAAATGGTGTGTTAAAAATAAATTTCTTAATATTAAATGAAATATGATACTGTATACACCTGTCTAACATCAATATTAATACTTCAACATGATCCTTAAATAAACTAAAGACTATCCAATCATCCAAATACACTTCCAAAAGTTTATGTATAAAATCCTTAAAGGCGGCTACTACTACTCTTGAAAAAATTGCAGGGGAATTCTTCAACCCAAAAGGCATCACCGTGTACTGATATGATCCCCATTCTGTAGAAAATGTTTTATTATGTCAATCTTCTGGTGCTATCCTAGTCTGATGATATCCCAAAAACCCATCTGTAAATGAATAGGCTTCTTGCCCTCCTACATTCTCCAATACTTGATCTGTAACTGGGGTAGAAAAGGGATCATGTAGGAAAGAATCATTCAACTTTCTCAAGTCTACACAGATCCTTATTCCCCCTTGCTTCCTCTCATGGACTACCATAGGGATAATCCATTCAGATTCTTTCACAGGTTCTATGACACCATCCTGTAACATCTTATCAATTTATTCCTTCACTTTCTTCTTGTACACTAGATTCAACCTGTAAGGTCTCTGTCTTATTAGTATGGGATATGACTTCAAAGGGATATTCATCTCTCCAATTTCTCCTACAACCCATTTCATCTCTAGGAACATCGGTGGAAATAGGTCACTATACTCCCACAGTAACTCTATTATTATTTCTACTGTCTAATTATCCCAATAGTCTCCAATACTTGAAGCCTTTGGGTTTCTTGTTGTTCCAATGTTTACCTTCTTTATCCTCAGAGATGCATCATAATATTTTTACTCTAACTATGGACCTTCTACTTCTATTTACCCTTCAAATTCTGTAATTTTTATATTGTGTTGGTTTTCTTCTATTGGGTCTTCTTCTACGATGTGATAGCAATGTAGCAACTCTCTGACTATCTGTCTCTTGGTTATGATAATTTGTTACAATTTTCACTTCTGGTTCTTCAAAAATCTCGTCTGTTACCACCTTCAATGTTGTATCTATATTTGGACTCTCATGTTCAAATGCAAAAGTGGTCACAAAATTCTGCTGCATTTCTTCCCATTTTGTAGTTTCTCCGTGTAGTTCCATTTCTATTTACCAATTCCTTGGAATTCCTTCTAATGTGTGAAAATTTTTATGTGGCCATTCCTTTGGTGGTACCAATCTCCACTGAATTATACATATATATAGGTGTTCTCTTTGTTGTCCAAATCCATCATACTTCTCCACAAGTCTATTCTCATGCTTTGCACCAAATCTGATGTGCAATAACCTCTTGCATTGATACCAGTTGTTGATATTCTCTTTATGTGTACCCCAACATCGTGAAGGGGTTACTTTCAAGGCCATATCTAATATTGATAATATTTTATTTTCCACTGCTTCTAACTCAAACTTCATTAAAAAATCTTCTAAATTATTCTAACTATAAAAAGTTGGAGGCTCTCTTACCTCTGTGCCAAACCATCTTAGTGTGTGTGTCATACTTGCACATATTATTGCATATGGCTCATGTAGTCATTGTTTCCAATTCTCCAGGTCTGTCTTAGAATATGATGCACACAAACTAATGCTCCTCCAACTCAACATTCCATTTACAGTGGGGTTAATATAGTATTCTTCACACAATAGTTCTATACAATTGGTTTGTGTCTTCTGTAA
This sequence comes from Picea engelmannii, assembly GCA_009831015.1. Lineage (NCBI taxonomy): Eukaryota > Viridiplantae > Streptophyta > Pinopsida > Pinales > Pinaceae > Picea > Picea engelmannii. The sequence goes on from ML796622.1 coordinate 98,957, forward strand.
TAAAACTTTCTATCATAGGTTCCACATACCTTCCTCCTTATGAAGTATCTAATGGAACAATAACTTCGTATTCTCCTGATTCAAAGATCATTTTTCTAGTCTTTGGGTTAACAATATCCTAATTGTCAAAATCCAAATCTAGACCCAACAATGCTAGATATGGTGAACTGTTATCTACCATGTCAATCAATTCAAAGTCTTCAATGGTGGGAACACCATCTAGATCTACTAGTATCCCCTTCAATATACCAATTTTCACTACTCTATGCTGGTTTTCTATCTTCAACGCAATAGGTGAATATCCCAATGGTTCCCCCATAGCTTCCCATGTATTCTTATGTATAAAATTTACTTCAGACCCTAAGTTTAGTATGATATCTCACATATTTAAGTCTCCAATGTTTGCATTCAACCTAAACTCCGTACTTTTTCTTCTCTTCTTATGAACCTGATTGACTCTCTTTTGTTCTAATTTTGCATCTTCTCCAGAATTGCACTTTTCTAACATACTCTGTAATACTTGTAAAGAGTTTTTATCATTCGACAACTTCACACAAGACCCAAAAAAGTTTCTCATATTACTTACTTGTTCTGATGGTTGATCTCTACTGGTATGATCAAATAAGTGAGGCATGTCATAGGCTGGTACATCATCTCCTGGATGTGTTCCTAAAGTAGAAGCAATATTTTCCTTCAAAATATCTTGTCTAGCCTATTTGAATTTCTCCTTCTCTTTGCACCCATCAAAGTTTTGTTGGGGTGTTGTATTCTTTATGACCCACTGGTATTGGTCCTGATCCTTCTTTGTTGCATCTTCTCTTATGTTGGATCCACCTATAGTAACTATATTTATCTTCTTTCCATCCTCTTCTTTGTTTTCCAAAACAATCCATTGGACATTTTGATTGTTCTGGTTCCTTTTGTCCTGTATCTTTACCAAAAGTGTTATACAATATTTTGCCTCATGATTTTCTATGCAACAATACATACATGTTGCAGGTGGCTATGGAAATTCTCTTTCATAGTGTCCAAGTTTCTGACAATTGTTACAAACTACTAGTCCTATACCTACTCTAGATCCTTGTCCTCCACGACCTCCTCCTATGAAGCCTCCTCTTTTTCCTTGATTGCCTCCACAAGATGTATTTTACTATGGTTCCTGATTGTATGATGACTATGCATTATTATACTGCAGTGGTGTTGCAAACTATTGCACATTGTTATATTGGTGTGGTGCTCCAAACTATTGTTTGTTATTATATTGTGGTTGCATTGTAAATTGTTGCACGTTATTATATTGTGGTTGTTGTACAGGTTTTCCTGTCATTAATTCATCCTTCACCCTATAAGTATATGAAGTCCTTTCCTTCATTATTTCTAAGGTTCTGCGGTCCTTTTCTTCATGTCCAACTGACTTGCAAAAATTACAAAATGTAGTCTTCGATATTGTTTGATACTTCTGCATCATGGGACAATGATAGTTATCATGTCCATATGTTCTACATATCTCACACCATGGTAATCCTGTAGGTAAAGGATTTGACATTCATGTCCCCAAGTACTGCGCAAAGGTAGAGCACTCATTCTTACATATTCCCTCTTTTCCTTTCCATTATTATGATTCAACTGAAATGTCAGGTTCTTCATATCTTCTCTCATCTCTTCCACAACTGGATCTGTATGCTTATATTGATTTTCCTCTAACTGCAAGGATTCTTGCAAGGCCTCAACCTAAGTTTGAAACTGTTTCTGCCTCAATGGATACTTCAAGTGTGGAAATAAAGAGTTAACAAATAAATGTCTATGTTGAATTTCTGTAATAGGATACTTCAACTTAACTTTTATTCTTTTGAAATTCTAATCAACCTCCCAAACTGACTCACCTAGCTTCAGTATTATATCTATCATCTCATTCATGAATTGATCCTCTAAACTAGGTTTCTTAAATTCATTGATCAATGCCTTCTTCACTTCTATGACAATTGTAGGTGATCCTTGTGTACTATTTACTGTGAGTCCCATATACCATTCCAATGCGCTTTCTCTGAATGTGATCATCTGCTGTGCCACTTTTGTATATTCATTTCTAATCTTCTTAGCTTCCAAAATATTCTCACAAATAAACAAATTCTTCTCTAGGTCCTCCGACCCTTCTTCACAAAACTATTGTAATAAAATAGTTGGATATACTCCTGCCATTGCAATGTTTTTTGTACTACCACCTCCATGCAATGTAGATACTTGACTACTACTAGTTGAACATATACTTATGCTAGAATTTCCACTAGACCCAAGTCCTAATTAAATCCTTCTACCACTAATCACTTGTTTTCTAACTGGTTCTTCTTCTTCAAATGTCTTAGTCTCACATGGGGTTGTGGTTTCCACACTAATTCAGAGCTGGAATGGAGAGCCTTCTTCTATGTCGAACTCCTAACCTCTATTTTTTCTCTCATATATGGCGTGCATGATTTACTCAATCTTCCTCATCACATGGATATCATCTACATCTTCCTCATCACTATCCAAGCCCTCTCTCTTGAATACTACCCTCTTTTTACTATTGATCTTATACTGGTAGGGTCATCCGTTGCGCGTCACTCCCGCTCTGCTCAATATCTCCTTGGTTTGTTCCTCATCCATCATTATGGCATCCATTCATTCCTTCTTCTGGCCTCTCTCCAGAGCCCTCTCCATATCTCAGATATTCCTTAGGGCTTCCCCCAGTTCCCCCATGCATGTAGAGTGATTTATCTATTTGACTCCATTGTCATCACTCCTTTATCATGAAATGAGATTTTGATCGAGGTATAAAGTGACCTGATGTACCTCCCTCTTTGTCCCTTTAAAACATCATGCTTTGCAACAGTGTATGACTTCACAGTATCAATTGCAAACTCAGTAATGAATCCTACAACAATACTGTCTAACGAGAAACACATTATGTGTGTGAATTTATTATTGACTCTTTCCAACCGTGCAATATTCTCTGTAGTCTACTCTACTCGCCTTATCTTATTAGTTGGATGGGTATACTTCAACCTCAATATCCACTTCTGTAACAACTATGGAAAATAAAAGAAATATGCCTCATACAAATTAGTAAACACGTACCTCTGCAAATACTGGCATGGTGTATACCTAGAAATTCTATTATCTTTTTGCGCAAACTCAAGTTGTTTTGTCTCCAACCATATTTCAATATCATTCTTTGTAGGATTCCATGGACTAAACATCCCTTTGTACCATTTAATTCTCTTCACTGTCCTTATCATCAAATCCCTTCTTGTCTGATCTTCTAAGTTCCAACTGACATTGAAACCATTTTTTGAATGTATGTGCTGACTTGGGTTCTACCTTAGTTCTCTAACAAAACCCTAGAAACCATTGGCCCTTCTGGAGACTAGAAGGAAACACTATGCACATAGTGCACAATGCAGTGTCACCTGATATGGCTTATGGGTGACTGCAGGACCCAAATGTCTCTAGTCATGGAAGGGATGGTGCTCTTGGGGATGCCAGGCATGTTATTCTACTTCAAAATTCATCATTCTACCATACCATCATTCCCATCTACCATTAATTTAACCTTTAACATTCATTATGCATAACTAATCTAGTGCACGTTGTGAATTAAATCTAACAGATTCATTCATTTATCGATTCATTCATCATAAAAGACAATGCAAAGCATAAAGAGCACATACCATAGATTGAAACAATATTTTACCATGGTTAACCCCCCTTGGCTACATCCACAAAGATTTGGCATTCCATGCTTCTTTATTCATCTTCCTCAAAATATTGTGTTGCGCATATTGCATCAAATACATGGTAATGGTGTGTGAGGATGAACGATGTCACACCAAGCTCCACATCTTGTGACATAACCCTCAGTTACAACTCAAAAACAAACTCATCTCCAAAACTAACTCAGTAATTTGCTTCAAAACTCTTTACCAAAAAGATTAGATCGATATCCCCTAGCTACCTCATACATCATATATTTATACTACCAACAGTGGTTTAAACCCATTATATTGATTACTAAAACCATAACCCTGGTGGATTAAGTTTGTCCACTTTACAACCTTCTATGCATGGTTGGTATCCTATCCAACCGTGCTTTCTTTGTCTCTTCTTTTCCTTGTGTTGTTTTTCCTTGATTCTTGATGCGCGTTGCTTCTTTGGTCCATTCCTTAGCTACCTGCCTCGTTTGCTAAGCTATTCCTTATTCCTCAAACTTTTCTCCCAAAACAACATGATCCAACATAACCACTTCCCATTTCCACTCAGGAATGGGCAATGATTGTAGTAGCGCCGCTAGATGTCTATGTTATGTTTTCACCTTTTGACATTCTAGAAACTTGGTTATGTAATTAGCCACTTATTTCTTCATTCCTAGACAAAAGTATTTGATTCTTATAGTTTCCATTGTTTTATGATATCTTGGGTGCCCAACATATGGCACATTGTACATTTCCCTCAACACTGTATTTTTCATCTCACTAGAATTTGGCACATATATTTTTTCTCTATGTGTGAGTATTCCATCATCTTTCAACTCATAATAATTAAATTTATGTTGTCAAATGCCTTGCTGTAATATTTGTTTTATTTTTAGATATTGCTAATTTACATTTGCAGCCTCTAAAATTATGTCTTTTAAATCTGTGTTGAACATTTTGATGGCTGAAATATGCATTTCATGAGATCTTCTGTTGAGTGCACCAAACACCTGATTTGTCTTCCCTTTACATACTGAATTTCAAAGTCATATTCACTCAAAAATTACAACCATATAGTTTGTCTGACATTTCATGTTGGTTGTCCAAAAAAATGTTTAAGAACACAATGGTCTGTCCTTAGGTCAAATCTTCTCCCTGTGATGTAATTTCTCCATATTTTTAATGCATGTACAATTGCTACTAATTCCAATTCATGTGTAGCATAATCCCTCTCATGCTCTTTTAGTTTTTGAGACTCATAACATTCCACATGATATTTTTAAGTGAGGAATCCACCAAGCACTTCCTTGCATGCATCAATGTACACCACAAAATATTCATCTAGATCTATAATCTTCAATATTGGCACACTTGTCAAAATATATTTCAATTTTTGAAAAATTTCTTCACATTTGAGAGTCCATTCAAATTTCACTCCCTTCTTTTGAAAATAAGTAATGGCGCTTCCAATGTTTGAAAATCCTTTTATAAATATTTGGTGATAATCAACAAGAACCATAAATGATCTAACCTCTGTCAAATTATTTTTCACTAGCCATCCTCTAATAGTCTCTATCTTCTTGGGATCAACCGCTATCCCACCTATTGAAATAATATGCCCTAAGTAGTGAACCTTCTTTTGATAAAATATGCACTTACTTAGTTTGGCATACAAATTATGGTCTCTCAAAACTTGCAACACCATTCTTAAATGTTTCTCATGCTCTTCTTCTATCCTTGAGTAGATGAATATATCATCCAAGAACACAATCACAAATGTTTCTAGGTATTCCCTAAACACACCATTCATTAGGCACACAAAAACAAATGGGGCATTTTATAACCCAAATGGAACTACTATGAATTCATAATTCCCATAACTTTTTCTAAATGTTATCTTGTTGATATCCTCTTCCTTTATCCTCACTTGATGATAACCTAATCTCAAGTTAGTCTTGAAAAATATTCTTTCAACTTTCAGTCGGTTAAAAATATCATCAATCTTTGGAAAATGATATTTGTTCTTTATTGTAACCTTACTCAGTTGTTTGAAATCAATACACAACCTTAAGGTTCCATATTTATTTTTAACAAAAAGAGTTGGGGCTCCCGAAGGTGACACACTTGGGTGTATATACCCCTTATTTAAAAACTCTTCAAGCTGCATCTGCATCTCTTTCAATTCTAGTGTTCCCATTCTGTAAGGTGTATTTTACATCGAGGAAGCTCCTAGCACCAAATCAATAGAGAAATTAATGTCTCTCTTTGGTGGAAATCCTGGAATTTTTTGAAAATCATCTTCAAAATATTTCAAGACTGGATGGTATTCATTAGTTTCCACTTTATCTATAGATGCCTCTTCCATATGTCCTGGAAAAATTTGACACCCCTTCATGAAACTCTTTTTCAGTTGCATGGTCAAAATTTATCTAGCAACTACAACTCTTGGAATGCCTTGAATATTTCCCTATTGTCCTCACTCATCAAGACAAGTTATTTTCTTGTAACAATCTACGACAACATAGTGTTTTTCAACCAATCCATGCCAATTAGACAATCATATGAACCCAATGGTATGATTTTCACATCTACCTTTGTGTTGAGTCCATTCATGTCTATTGGAAAATATTTAACCAACTCATTGATCTTTCCTTTAGCCCTTGTGGCTAACTGAACTAACCAATATTTCTTATGCTTACTCCATTTTAAGTGAAATATTTCAACAATGTTAGAGTTTCTATAACTATGGATAGCTCCAAAATGAATTAAAATTTATACGGGTTGGTTATCAATATTACCTTCTACTTCAATCATGGGGTATTGATACTTTTCTTGTTTGTTTTCCAAGGCTACATAAATCCTTGGAATGCTTCCTCCTATGTCTTGAACTATTTCAGACTACTGAATGTTGTGGAAAATCCTCATTCTTTCACCTTTGTGAGGGAAGTCCCTATATAAGTGATTTCCCTTGCATCCCCAACATTGTGTAGGTTGTTGCCTTGGAATTTTCCAAAATGAATATGTTTTCTTGTTCTCATTTTGGGTTGAATGTCCTTTCCAATTTGTTTGGGAGTTGTTCTCGAAAAAGGGTGGATTAAAAAATTTATTCCTTTGATTCCCTTTTTCTTTCATCTTGTCATTCCAATCTCTTTATAAGACTAACCTCCCTCATCTTTCTTATCCTTATGGTCTCCTTCAATGATCCAGGGTTATCATATTGTATCGTGTCATTGTAGAGTGAAGGTAACCCACTTAGAAACCTTTGTATTTTTACCTTATCTTTTATGAAGCCTAAATAATTTGAAAACTCAAAGAACCTATTCTCTTATTCATCCATTTCCATGCTTCCCAATTTTAGTTCAAAGAACTCTTTCATCTTCCTCTCATAGTAATGCTCAAAAAACTATTCTCTTGGAAACATCCTTTGAACTGCCTCCATGATACCATCTTCTGATCAAGGTGTTTGTCTTTCTTAAGTTGATCCCACCACATAGTTGTATTTCTTTTCAAGTGATAGGTTGCAATTATTGTTTATACCCTAGAGGGATAATCATGCAACTGGAAATATTTCTCCATTTCCAACAAGGCCTCAACCTCTTCTCCCTTCATGTGCTCACCATTGAAATTTAGTGGCTTGATTTTTATGAGTTCACCTTGCAAGATGTATCCCTCGAGCCTTCTCCTCTGCCTCATGACATGAGATAAACTTGGGCTACTCCCCGACCCTAAAATTGCATGAGATCTCCTGGTGGATTTCCCTGGGGAATGAGGGCACCTGCTCATACTCCTTGATTTTCTTTCTAATTCCACTAATCATCTTATTTTGTGTTGGTTGTAACTTAAACTACCCAGATCAATTTTATGGGTTGATAGATGGATTATCCTCTCCAAGATATTTCCAACAACTTATTTCTTTCTCAATTCTGAGATCTAAGGAAAAAGTTGTAGTTGCTAATTTACCCCTTTTGTACACTTTTCATTCTAGTGCAATTAATCCCATACACCAACTTTTGTCACTTGTAGAAGTAAATCTTTCAGAAAACAGGGAAACTTTTGTATGATACATAGATAATAATGATGATAGTGAAATCATAACAACTCTCATATTTTCAATTTGATTCTCCAATTAAGAACTATAGCATTCTGGAAATGACAAATTTCCCCCTTTTTACTCCTTTTCCATGTTGATACTGAGAGGGGGTGAATCAATATCAAGTACAATTTAAAACCTTTTTCAACTTATACTTAAACCATTCAAATATATCCAATGAGCAATGAACAATAGTATAAGAGTTACACCAATACACCACAATACACCATGCACAATATATGAGAAATAATCAATAGTTATTGTTCAAGGGAAGTTATGACTTCCAAAGGTAGCTAGAGCTTCCAAATGTAAAGGGAGGGATAAACCTCCAATAGGAAGATACAATACTCCAATATCAAGAGATATTTTAACTCTCCATCCTTGCCCCTTCCTTCCACCCAAGAATATATGAAAAATAATAAAAATTTACATTAAATCATCACCATCAACCAATCATCACATAGAACCTGATAATGCTTCCTGAGACTTCTTCAATTTCTGCAATTCTTCAATTCTTGGAGTACTCAGATCCTGTAGATAATATTACTCAATGTATTCTCTGAAACTCCTCCAATTTTCACTCCTTGAATCCTCCCCAAAAAGAGGTTATAGAAAGAATGGTAGACTTTATTCAATTCTAGTCTATTCAGGAGAGTGAACTTGCACATAATGCCCCGTGCTTAATAATTAACATCTGATTATAAAACTCAAAAAAAAAAAACTAAATTTAGTACTCTTTCCAATGAAATTTGTCCCACTTCATTTGGATTCTCGATGAAGAAGTTATGATTTTTTTACCCGGAACACTTGTTTATTGACTAGCTTCAGGACTGGTCACAAGCCCTATCTTCCACAGAGTGTATCTCCATAATTATAGTGAATCAAGAGCTGATTTTTTTACCAGAGGTACCTTGATATTTTACCATATATATTTCACCATCTGAATCGTTCTAGAAAAAAAATTATATAAAAAATGGTAAGATGACCTGAAAATAACATACCTTAGAACACATCACCAAAAGACTTCATCCTCCCCTGAAATCCAGCCTTCTTTTCTTCTTATTTCCTCTGAAATTCGACTTGTATCAAATGAATGTATAATGATGTTTATTTATACCATTTATGTCACTTTCTTTTAACATTAGGGCCGACCTGACACTTTCTTATTTTGTAATTTTTTTCTTTAATTATCTTCAGG
>ML796622.1:110879-128192 GCA_009831015.1 Picea engelmannii
AATTCTTCAATTCTTGGAGTACTTTGATCCTATAGATAATATTACTCAATGTATTCTCTAAAAATCCTCCAATTTTCACTCCTTGAATCCTCCCCAAAAAGAGGTTATAGAAATAATGGTAGACTTTATTCAATTCTGGTCTATTTAGGAGAGTGAACTTGCACAGAATGCCATGCGCTCAATAATTAACATCCGATTCGGAAACTCACACAAACAAAACTACATTCTGTACTATTTCCAATGAAATTTGTCCCACTGCATTTGGATTCTCTATGAAGAAGTTATGACTATTTTACCCGGAACACCTGTTTATTGACTAGCTTCAGGACTGGTCACAAACCCTGTTTTCCACAGAGTGTATCTCCATAATTATAGTGAATCAAAAGCTGAAATTTTTACCAGAGGTACCTTGATATGTCTTCTCAATACCATAGCGATTTCACCATCTAAATCATTCTAGAAATTTTTTTATAGCAAAAATGGTAAGATGACCTGAAAATAACATACCTTAGAACACATCACCAAAAGACTTCATCCTCCCTTGAAATTCATCCTTCTTTTCTTCTTATTTCCTCTGAAATTCGACTTGTATAAAATATATGTATAATGATGTTTATTTGTACCATTTATGTCACTTTATTTTAACATTAGGGCCGACCTGACACTTTCTTATTTTGTAATTCTTTTCTTTAATTATCTTCAGGGCCTACATGTACTTCTTTCTTCAATTCACTTTGTCATCTTCAAAAATTCATTTCTCCTCAACCATGAGGATCCACGTGACGTGCCACATACCACCAGAAACAACATGATGTATAGTATCCATCTATGGGTGTTGTATCTTCATGTGCATTTTCCTTCATGTCCAAATACCTTCATCAGTATTGTGGTCCAAAACCCATGACTAGGGTTGACATCAATGACAACAACCAATCTTCCAACATTCCAGACTTGAATTTTTAGCCAAATTGGTTATCTCCCCAAACTATGCACTTATGGAAAAACTTCAGTACACCAAAATTTTCTTTATTATTGAGTATACAAAATGTCGAGTAAATAAAGTTTTCCAGATTTTCCATCTCATACCCTTTTCCTCCTCTAAAAATCCCCAAAAAGTGGCCCAGAATAATGGATTTTCCCCTATTTTGGCATCTCCAATCCAAAATACTTAGAATCTAACCAATACCTTCACACAATATTTTCATGTCTACTTTTATGACATTTTGTACAAGTTTCAACAGTAACTATGTTCCTGCCACTAAGCTTGACCATGATCTTAAAAAATAGGTAATTCAGATTTTATGGAAAATCATAGCTATTATAACCCTAATTTGCACCATACATGCTTACCTGGCATCAGGCCATCTCAGATCCCTTCTTTTCCAAAGCACTGCTGAACAACTCTTTAAAAAAACCTCTTTTATAAGGGCCCACGCACCCTACTCCATTACTGCACGCGTGTACATGCTATCTGACCTAAAACAACCCGCGTGGACCTACAAAAGCACGAAAAAAGGAAAGTTGATGATGAAACACACAGCTTTGGGTGAGTTAACTAAAAATCCTGGCCATGCATGGACGAGCGTTCATCCAAATACCTAGCTTCTTGTAGCCTATAAAATAAGGGTTAGGGGTCCCATTTGGAGGAGGAGAAAGATAGTAAAGAAACTCTGCCCAATTGCACATTCCCATTGTCCCAGCCCTTTAGCCATTCTTGTGCAAAGAGAGATACAGAGGAAAGAAGTTGGATGACATTTGAAGAGGATCCCATGATCAGGTTCGCAGAGAGGTGGCCGGTCTCGACATTGTAAGTTGATTCATTCAAAGTAATAAGGAAATTCTTTTGCCGTCCCACTTTATGAGTTATTCATAATTTAGTAAATATATGTTTGAATCTCTAACCCATTAGTCTGTAGGTAAAATGCATGTGTAGTTTGTTTCTTGTTTTGTATGCAGGTCAGCCTTGGGAGGAGAGCTGCTAACGAGCGATCAAGCATGAAGAAGGATCGACATCGAATGCCCGAAACAAGGTATGTTGGTCTAACCATGTATTTGCTGAAAAGAAATGGGTATTGAGTCTAGGGATGAAGGTAGAAAGTAGGTTTCTTTTGGTCATATCTTCATGCATAATATAACCCTATTTTCTAGTTTGTAAGGGGATTTCCCACTCACAACAGAATTGGAGACCATACTGGGGAAGTCTCTAGGGTTCCTGGGAATTTTATTTTTTGGGTATTTAAAAAAAAAAAAACTAGGTTTCCTTTCCTATTTTTTGAAGTTTCTGCAAAGTCTAAGCAAATAGAGATTCTGGTCTTCCATACCAGTTATCTCTATTCCTTTTGTTGGATTGTAATTTTTTTTCGAGACCCACAAAGGTACACGCGGCCTATATAAGGTCTGCATGCGTGTACCTACACCTGACATTCTTATAGCCCGCGTGTAAACGCTAGCTGAAGAAGTAACAGTAGCATGTTAGATTCCAGAAAATTTTTGAGGTAGTCATTCTCTTCCCTGTCAGAATTTTTCATTCTCAGGGGTTTTCTGGAACTCTGTCTAGTCTTGGCTGTTTGTAGTTTTTAGCTTAAGTGTCACCTCGGATTGGTTTTTTTTACGAATGTTTTCCTTGCATTGTTTTATTTTTCTGTTAAAGAAAGTGTCTGAGCTTTCAAAGAGATCCTGGTTATCAGTATCAATGGTCTCTGCCTGGTTTGGATTACCTATTTTTATTTGTTTCAGATTTTTAGAGATACACACAGCCTGTATAAGGCCAGCACGCATGTACACGCCCTCTGACTCTATACAGCTTGCGTGCACACACTTGTTGTTGAGCTATCAGTAGTGTGCCTGTGAAGGATAGTTTTTGTTGAAGGAGAGGCAGTCATCCTTTCCCTTGACAAGAGTTATACCTCTCAGGATCTTGAATCTCTCTTATAGCAGTCAGTAGATTAGGTTTGATCTTAGCCATATCTTTCGTTTTCATTTAGAAGTTTTCATAAAAAAAAAATCTTTTGTAAGGTTTTTAGACAAGTGTGAGAATCCTTTGTTAAGTTGCTAGTTTGTGATTTTTTGAAGTTATTCTTTGTGATCTGCATTTAGGCTAGAAGTTTTTTTGGTTTTTGACTTGTTTGATATTTTTCCTTTTTTCTTTATACGCATTCAAATAAAAAAAAAAAAAATCCTTTATTTCTGTGTTTGGTTCAACAAGTGTTGTTTTGCATTAAGTAACCAGAGAGAAGTCTTTGCTTTCATAAGTTCTTTGCAGTTCACTTAGATCATAAGTAGCTCATAGTCGACTGAAATTCTTCTTTGAGTTTGCTGTTAAAAAATCTTAGAAAAATTTTAAAATTTGAAAAGTTGTTTAAAATTTGAATTCAGTGAAGGTTTTTTGTTTCCATTTTTCTTTTCATTTTTTACTTTCGTCTTTCACACATCACTAGTTTAAATTTCATAACCTTTGACATAATACAAGCCATAAAATTAATGCTAAATCTAAAAATCATTAGACTTTTATGTTTGTGGGGTCAACCAACTAGTCTAGGATTAGGGCCTTGAATTAGGTTGGAGAGGAAACTCTTCAAGGCCATTAAAATCAAACATTGGAGTCTGAGTTAGGGAGTGTCAAAGTCTAGTTTCGTGAAAGTTATTCGGGACCCCCCTCTAATACTAGGGATAAACACGAGGTCACGTGGGGAAATGTAGCAGAGATAACCCCTCCAAAGTTGGACCAATCGTAGTGGAGAACACATATAGAGGGATTGTCTTGGGATTCCATCGATTGCATTTTCCACGGAGCTTCGTGGGTCTCGAATCCATTCAAGGTCCTCAGTTGTCTTCCAGACCACTTGCTCTCGATACCCTTGATAGGTTTTGGGATCAATACCCTACTTATTGTGGTCTATTTGACTTTCAACTGTACCTGCCTGGTGACTGTTTGCACGCAGGCAACCTAGTTGCCTATCATTTTTAGGGACATACACAGGTGACTGCGGGGGTATACCATGGTACCTAGGACAAACATCATGCCACACTTTGCAGAGTATACATAGAGGGTGCTTCCATATTCGAGTTGCACTTGCACCGGTAAGTTTCTCTAGTGTTGGTTGTTGTAACTATTCTTCCAATTAGTTTAGTGTTTGCCTGTCTTATCTTATAGGGAATTTTTAGTGTGTGTTGTTTTTGAACGAATAGATCACCCTAGAGTGTCTTTTGATCTTCTCACATAGTGCAGGATCACGAGCTCCACCGGTCATGAAGGCTTCTGGGCCTGTCACCGGTTACACTGGAGCCACCCTCGCCACCACTAAGGTGAAAGCTAGACCAACAAGGGTCTTTTGAAGCGACTAGGTCACAAGAAATTGTGTCTGCCCAACATCCGGAGGAATTGACCATTTTGAACCTTGGAGCGAAAGCTCTTGGCCCGATTGAAACCCCAAACACTAATCTCTCGGCACCCCTCATCGTACTGATTCACCTTTTCGAGTGCCAGATAGTGTCGCACACAGCAATGGAAACAAATGCTGTTACTCCTTCTGAGAATTCTTCAATTCCCACTATGACTGTCACCACAGGAGAGTTTCCACCTCCTAACCCACTGTCACCAGTCCGAGCCACCATGGTCTCGACCGCATATACCTCGCACAGCGGTTTGATACTATCTTTGGCAGCGGCCACAAACCCTTTCACACCAAGTGCGACAGACCCTCCGTTCTCATACGGGATGCCTAGTTCAGGTACAAGTCTGTACTTTCTTTCTCCACTTCACATAATTTAGGTCTGGGGGTAGGGAGCTCTAATGCTCCTCTGCAAGGCCACATGGGGGGAATTTCATCTCCTTTTAATGCTTTCCCTTATGGAGGAGGTCATATACCTCCTTCATCCCCTTCACTCAGTGGAACGCACCAGCCATCCGTCGGGTTGCCTGCACACCATGGTTTATTTGGAGCAGGGAGTCAAGGACCACCTTGGCATAATATGTCGGTAGGTTCAACACCATTTTATTTGTTTGGTGCATTTGGTAACAATGCCTTCTCATCAGCTTCTTTCCCAACTGGGGGCAACCTCGGTTTCAGACAATCTATTCCTATGCAGAGTACTATTCCTGTATAGGGGGCACACCCATGAACTTCTTCCACTAATCTGGGGTAATTCTTTCCACAATCAATGGAACCCCAGACAAAGTACTATGCCTATCCCCACTAGACCGACATGGGGCAGCCCTTCCCAAAGTCCTTCAAATGTAATGCATGCCCAACCATCTATTTCCTATTTTGGAAATCAGCCGATGATGTCTCCTCATACGCAAAATCCATATGCTGGCCATGGCCATGGTTTTTACCAGAACCCAGGCTAGCAGCCAAACTTTTCCTGACAACCTGGTGCCAGTCAAACTCTAGGCCCCTTTTTCCCCGGTTATAACCAACAACCCAAACTACCTTTCCTAGCAACCTTGCATTTGCCAGACTTGACAAGGTTGTTGAATGACCCTATCTTTCACGATCCACGTTGGCCTCCTATGTCGACAAAGTTGCCTTCGGACATCCCAAAGTTTGAAGCCAATCCTAATGAATATCCAAGAGATCATGTGACTACCTTCCATCTTTGGTGCTCATCTAACTCGTTGAAATATGACTCCGTACAGTTGTGATTGTTTCAATGCACTCTCATTGGGAGTGCCACGAAATGGTACATTGAGCTCGATCACTCAAGATACTCTTCCTTTGGTGAATTGGCTATGGATTTCCTAAACAATTTCCAATTACCGGTGAGATACGAAGATGGTACATAATTGTTGGCCAATTTCTCACAAACAAAAGCGGACCATATCTCTGATCACATCAGAGAATGGGGATGCCGAAAGAGTTTAATTAAGGTACCAGTCCCACCAATATTCCTTCTCGAGTGGTTCCTTAAGTCTTTGGTCCCACAGTTATCCAAAGACATTGCGACGTTGGGAGTATTTTCCGAAGAAGACGCCATCATGAGAGCTCAACAACTTGAGCTAATCTATTCTCAGTCCAGTTTATTATACGAGATCTTACCAAATGTGCCATGCTCAATACTCGATAAAACCAAACAGAGAGCTGGACCACATGCCGATGGTATTGTAGGTTCAACACAAACAAAGCCCACTGAACAACTGACACAACAATTGCAATAGTTTTCTATACAACACACAACGGCCAGCCAAACTACTACTTTGGCTACTCCCCCTACCAAAACGTCGGATGTACACACAGTGAAATCGACTAATCAAAAGGCCACCCAACAGCCTGAAGAAAAGAAAAAATAATGAAAGAATCCTAAGGGGGATAAGAAACCCATTGATAATGTTGGCGGTGGAAATACTGAAAAACGGAAGGTGAGGTATCCATGCAACTTGTGCGCGGAAGACCACCTGACCCATCTATGTCCTTGGCTTGCAGAAGCCCAAAAGTTTGTAGCGCATCAACAACCTTTTGTGTTAACCAATCCATTTCAACATGGCCAAAATCTAGCCCAAGCCTTTGCAAGCACGGAAGGGGGCAGCCAAGGACCCTCTCCGTCTTCGAACAACCCCACATCTGCAAATGTATATATGGTGAGGGGTGATGTTTTTATATCAACTAGAGTGCATGACTATAGTAAACCAAGAACTTTTGAGAAGGGAAAATAAGCTAAACTCCCATCTCTTCCTCTACAGATTGAGAAGACGTTGGGTGAAACAATGACATGCATCCCCAAAGGTGCATTCAAAAAATCTTCTCATAACCCAAACGCAAGGGCTGCCCAGAACTACTCTGTGGTGGAAGATTTATCATAAACCCTTTGTGAAATGTCGACTTTGGAGGTCCTCCAAATCTGCCCTTCCCAGAGGAAAGCCTTGTTAACCACTTTAGGATCTACCGAGACTTGTAATCCGAGTAAAATCATGCTGGATACAACCGACTTAAAACCTCGTTTGCCTTACCACGTAGCGTAGTGGTTTATCCACGAAAACTTTTACTCGGAATATCTTTCGCACGGTGGTTGATGAGGGCGCCTCAACATATGTTATGTCATTGGCATGTTGGAAGGCCATTGGCCAACCCATTTTGTCTCTGTCACCTACTCTCCTAACCACTTTCGATGGTTGTTCGTTCCAACCACATGGTATCATTCCTTCTTTCCCCATGCAGTTAGGAAGGAAGACCATGTGTGTCGAGGTAGAAGTAGTCGACGCACCCCTCGACTATAATCTCTTGTTAGGAAGGAGTTGTACTTATGCCATGCAAGCCATGGTTGCTATAGTTTTCTAGGTCTTCTTGTTTCCACACGAGGACCGAATTGTGACCATCGATCAATTGTCCTTCTCCAGACCTGACCCTGCATTGGGGGCATCCACGGTCCCGATGATTGATAATCCTCAACCAGGCGTAGTTAACGTAGGAGTCGGTTTGTGCCCATTTTTGATGGGTACCTTCGATTACCCTCCCCCTCAAGGTGATATCAAGTTTATATCCAATCACCATAAGGTTGAGATATTTCAAGTTTCGTTGTTCTCCATGAATTACTTCAACGATCCAAGGAAACTTCCTTCCCCATCGGCCACGATGGATGGGACAGGGCACCTGGACATGTCCATGTCCTTGTCCGCAATTGAAGTAGCATACTCTTTAGTCCAACAAGCTTCATCCCACACTAATCCAACTCCTGCACAAGAGTTAGATCCACTTCTAGAGCCTATTTGGGCTCAGGGTTCTCTCGCTGACGCCGATTCGTTAGACTTGGTATTGCCCTCTGACAAAGCAATAATTGAAGCAATGACTAGTCCGAAAAAACCCTGGGAAGATCTTCATCACAGATCATACTTCCTCCCAGAGTTAAGCCGAATCAAAGAAGGATAATTCACCATGACTATGATGGGGGATCGGTCTTGTCCTATTAATCCCTTAGCTACACACGCAGTTTATGCTGAGGGTAATATGAAAAGTATCGCTGAAACAATACCTATAAATCTCTCCAGAACCCCTGGCATCATAGACACTGTTCTCATCAGAGCATGCTGCTCCCTCGAGGAGATACCCAACATCAACCCACAAAGTGTTGATCATGAGCTAACTTTGTTGATTTTCAAGCTCGCTTTGAGATCCGAAAGAAACATCCGACGAGACTGCATTTATGCTTTTCGATCTCGTCCGGATTAATTGAGAAAAGTAACCTCTACGGGTCTTCTTTTAAGTCCTTTTCATACCCTCTAAACATGAAAATATTGTCGAGTGATCTTGTGGCCTTTCACGCTCATTAAACTGAAATTTGAAGTCACATCTGTCTGGCGGTAGTTTACCCCTTTTTCAGTCTGGATGGTCAACTGTACGAACAAAGGTATACTCTATGGAACTTCAGTTCTCTAGAAGAGTACTCTTAGGTATCATTTTAACCCTTTTTCGGGCCCGAGGGACTAAATTTACGAAAAAGGAACCCCCACAGAGTCCATAGTTAAGCTCTTTTCTCTCACCTTATTCCAGTGACCTTATTCTCTCACACTCGTTAAACTGGTCCAGAAGAACATTCCTGACGGAGTCCATAGTTAAGTTTTTTCAGACTCCTTAAAAATGAAAAAATGGCCGAGTGATCTTGTCTTTATCACACTTGTTAAAATGGTTTTGAATAGACATCTTGTCAGTGCTAGTTTACCCCTTTTTCGAACCGACTAGACTATCTTCGAAAAAGGTACCACAATGGAGTCTCCTTTTATGTTTTTTCAGACTCTTTAAATATGAAAAACCACCGAGCTTACCTTCTCTGGGCTCGTTAAACTTACATCGAAGGACATTACCATTGTGTGTCTTATTAATCACATTTGCATACCCGTGTCTTTGGCCTAATACCGGCTCCATGTTGCTCTCAACTGAACCATCTGAAGCATGCCCTATACGCAAGCCCTGTAGCATTTTACCTCTGCGTCTTGACACCTTTGGCCCCTGGAGGATTTTTCCCGAGTGTCCTTTTCTTGCATATGTCTCTTTTCCCTGAACATCCCTGTGTTTCGTGTGCTTGGAACTAGTATGTTTGCAACACTCGATTCTCCTTTGTAACGTAACATTCTTTTATTCTTTTTCCAAAATTATTGAAAAAGACAAAAAAAATCAAATATACCCAAAAAAGAGGAAGGGAAAAGTATTTTCTTTATTGGCAACATAATGAGTTTCCCTTGGATAAGGAACATCTATCTATTTGTTCGTCAAACTATGGAATGCAATATGACCTTAGGAAGTTGTTCTCACTACATAGAGTTGTGTCATCCTTTGTTTGGTTATTCTTCCAAACATATGGAGAGTTTGCGTTGCCTCCTGCTTCGTAAACTTATGATTAATGCCATGCTGCCTAAGTCTCATCATTTGTCATGCTGTTGTCCAAGAGAAGTTTCTACCAAGCCCGAGTCAGCCCCTCTGCAATTTGTCTCTTGCCTTCATACCCGACCATCCTGAATGTCCAATCAAGTCCTTGTTCGAAATCAATGAAGCCTTCAGTCTAATCATCAAGATTATCTAGTCCATGACTGACAAGTCATCGAAGACCTCTGGGTAGTGAAGTCGTACACTCATATTACACTCCTAACTTGAGTTTTGAATATTTTGAAGTTGTTTCTCAAGCTCTGAAGATCTCATATCTAGCCATCAGGCCGTATCAGCTTCTAGAAGATGGATACTCAATATGTATATCTTTGTGATTTTGAGATGTAGCTCCACTCTGTATTGTTCATGGCTACACTTTATATAGTTATTTGATATGGATCTACAGTGTATTTGATTGGTATCCATGACTCTATTTTATCTTGAGCATGGGTATGTCCGCCTCGGTGAGACATTTGTTATTTTGCAGATGGCGCCTCCTGATTCCTGGTCCCTCGGCTCACTTGTTCGACAGATCAGTAAAGATTGGTAATGTATTTCAGCCATCAAATGCTCTTCTGACCTCACACATTAGGGGGCATTTGTTATAACCCTAATTTTCACCATACATGCTTACCTGGCATCAAGCCATCTCATATCCCTTCTTTGCCAAAGCACTGTTGAACAACTCTTTAAAAAAAACCTCTTTTATAAGGGCCCACGTGCCCTAATCCATTACTACATGTGTGTACACGCTATCTGACCTAAAACAACCTGCCTGGACCTACAAAAGAGAGAAAAAAGGAAATTTGTTGATGGAACACACAACTTTGGGTGAGTTAACTGAAACTCCCGGCCATGCATGGCTAAGGGTTCATCCAAATACCTAGCTTCTTCTAGCCTATAAAAGAAGGGTTAGGGGTCCCATTTGGAGGAGGAGAAATATAGTAAAGAAAATCTACCCAGTTGCACATTCCTATTGTCCTAACCCTTTAACCATCCTTGTGCAAAGAGAGATACAGAGCAAAGAAGTTGGAGGACATTTGAAGAGGATCCCAGGATCAGGTTCACGGAGCGGTGGCCAGTCTCGACATTGTAAGTTGATTCATTCAAAGTAATAAATAAATGATTTTCCCATCCCACTTTATGAGTTCTTCATAGTTTAGTAAATATATGTTTGAATCTCTAACCCATTAGTATGTAGGTAAAATGCATGTGTAGTTTGTTGTTTGTTTTGTATGCAGGTCAGCCTTGGGAGGAGAGTTGCTAACGAGCGATCAAGCGTGAATAAGGATCGAAATCGAACACCCGAAACAAGTTATTTTGGTCTAACCATGTATTTTCTGAAAAGAAATGGGGATTAAGTCTAGGGACGAAGGTAGAAAGTAGGTTTCTTTTGGTTATGTCTGCATGCATAATATAACCCTATTTGCTAGTCCGTAAGGGGATTTCCCACTCACAACAATAGCATAATTGGCCAATGGCCCTATTTGGCACTTATGTAGCCTTGAAACTATGGATAAAACCCAAAAAATATTATCTTCTTCTGAATTATTATGTTCGTATTATGGCCAAAATACAATTTTGGCTATAGACGTAGTTTTTTTTGTTAGACTATAGGAAAATTTCTCTTACGTGGTATATTTTATGATGTGACTATTGATGTGTCATTCTGGGTCTAAATGGCACCATGAGGTGACACCATGTCCCCCTCCTAGCCCACTTGACCTTTCCCCATCATCCTTCATCATCTTCCTTCCCTTACCTCTCTCCTCTTTTCCCTTTATATCGACCTTAAACATTAATAAAATATTAATATTTTACGGGACCCACCTATACTAACTACCCAACTATAAGAACTATAAGTTCATATGGAATATGGGTCCCACCTTATCTTCCAGGTTTTCATGCGGTGCCCCTTCATTGGATGTAGGGATGGGCGGGTCACATCCCGTACCCTTACCTTAGTGTGCAAACTTGTTTTCTCCCCCAATCCAATGATAGAGATTAAGGGAGATCAATGGTGGAGAGACCATGTCGCATCACTACCATGTTTGAGGGTTAAAACCCCCTTTGCAATGAGAAATTTGAACTTTCATTCTTCCAAAATCGAATGATGGAGATTAGGAGAGATCAATGGTGGAGAGACCTTGTCGCATTTCTAAAGTGATCGAGCATTAACACCGCTCTGTGGTGCGACACTCCAAAAATTATTTGATACATGGAACCTTTTTAGTGGTGTTATATTTCTAAATTCCTTGGGAAACATTTCTTCTCTACCCATGCGATATCACTTATGTTACCGAGTTATACCACTGTGCTCATGTGGTTCCCATGTCACCTGCTAGACTCACTACTGCACACTGCAGACCTTTCCATCGTGCCACTGAATGCCACCGTGGACCTACCACCATGGAATTCCATGTAACCTATTCTATGTCACTTCCACATGGCCTCTATGCCATTTTGATGTCATGTAGGGAAAATCACTAGATTGTTTTCAAATTTCATAATTTTTCCAAATCTTCAAAAAATTTGAATTTTCAAAAAATGTCCCAAAGTCATAATTTGTTGTATGAAATCCACGGAAGATCTAAAATTAATCTTACCATGGCCAATTTTGGCCTCGTATGTTTCAAATCGACTTCTGCAAACAACCAATTACATCCATGCGTGACTCATTGACGTTTCTAGGCATGAATTCCTCTTGAATTAACTCATAAATTGGGGATTTTTTCCAAATTTCTCCATGGACACCCAAAAATTTTGTAAATTCAGAAAATTATAGGATTTAATTTACCCATTCAGTGGTTATAAATTAGGTATTTTAACCCCTGGATACAAATCTCCCAAAATTGCAGGAAAATTCCCAATCTTTTCCCTGAAAATTTTAAACAATTTGCAAACATCCTCTAAGATTTAAGTATGCAAATTCAAATTATACATGTAGCGTATGGCCCATGCAGGATCAATGTTGAACATGTGGCTCTGATACCAATCAACAATGTCCCTCAGCTTAATCAAGGAACATTACATGCGGAAAATACACATAAATTCAAAAATTTCTTCTGGTAATTAATTCTTGTAGCTTACCAGCTACAAATTAAACACATATTTAAATAGATCATGATATCCATAATTGATTGCACCTAAGACATTATAAATGAACATAATGCAGGCACATAATCATCTACAACAGCAAATAAAAACCAGTCCCATGCATATGGTAAAAACACAACCATAAAACTCATAAGAAAACTCAGAAAATAGACAAACACTTATCTTTTTAAAATGTTTGTGAAACAAACTACTTGGGAAGGATGTTCCACCCAACTATAGACTTGTTTTTCCAAATTTCAAGAACAATTGACCCCCAATATGGGGATAGGAATCCACAAGAAAAGGGTGCCTCTCACAATCCACTCACAACTCAATATCCCGCAACTCACTGGTATTTTCCTACAACTATCTCGAATTTCCTCTTTCTCTCTTATTATTGACCTTCCCAACCCAAGTAATGTACCCCTTCACTTCTCTCATTCCATCTGGCATTCCATTCATTTATCATGGTCTCTATGTGATGGGTAACTCAGAATATCTCTACTGGGAACTCAAGGGAACTCACTGGTAAGAAAACAACAACAAACACTTATTGTTATAATGCAACTCACACAAGAGTTCACTATTTTTTCCTAACAACCTAGCTCTTCAATATTCAGCTCCAGAACGCTCCAAAAATGATCTAGCATGATCCAGAATTAGCCCATCCTTCTTGTTCTAACTCCAGTGCCCTCCTCCTTTCTATCTATTCGTTGTTCATGTAAAAACTAAATTGAAAAACTGCATATTCTCTCCCATACGAATTTTCTCTATTTTCCCAAGACAGTTGATTGATCACTCTACCGAATTTTGATTTTACTTCATCCCCATGCTTCCAATAAATATGGTATGTGACTCTCACACCCACCATCTTACATAATTTTAATGATTGGGATCTCATACACTCAAACAAAAAATAGAAGTTATCCCCAATTAAAATAAAATTAAGGGAAATGGGTTGAAGTAATACCCATAATAAATTTTCCGCTTGTACCCCTCTTGGACACTCTCTTCTCTTGAACTGGAAAACTCATCCCCCATCTCTGTCCATACCCCCTAGTGATTGGCATCACATTATATTTATTAAAACCAGAAAATACTATTCGAATATTACATCACTTGGCCATAGCCACATTCATATCTACATTATGCTTTAATTAAATTGGGGATTATAGTAGGGATTTTACAAGGGAAGGCTTCTAGAACCTTCTATAAGGGGATCACCTCATCCTTTGACCTATTCTCACATGTTTTTTCATGATTTGAGGGTTAGTTAGGGGGAACTCTTGTCCTAGGGTCTCCCTTTAACACACACATGTGAAAAGGTTGAAGATTTGCTCAAAATTAGGAGGGCTCCTTTCTTCTCTCTCCTCCTTTGACTCACATGTGTGAGATTAGTTACATTTTTCTCACTTTGAGGAGGTCTCCCTAGCTTTGAGGAGTTTGTTGCAACCTCCATTGGTTTTCTCACATGGTTTTATTCTAGCACGTGGTATTGTCTCATGGTTTTACTCTAGCACATGGTTTCATTGTAGCTCATGGTTTTCTATGTATGTGTAGAGTTTTTGAGATACCTGCACAAAATATCTAGCTAACAATGAAAGATACATAGCTTGCAATGGTGGATCAAGAGAGAAGACAAAAATTGAAGAAAATAATGAAAGAATGTATATTATTTGAGTAAGAGAATGTTACAATACAAGTGATATAATTTGTATGAAACAAATAACTCACCATAGAAGCCAAGATAATACTCATTCAGTGTGTTCTAGAGAGATGTGAAAAACATTGGCAGTTATTAGAGTCAACTACCACCTAGTCCCAGTTAACTGGCCATGTGGTCGTCAATTAACTAGATAAACCAGAGTGAAATGAGGAGGAGATCACTCACACATGTGGAATATGATTTATTAGTGATGATCCCAATGCAAGTGAACATTCATGGTGATGATCTTGAGGTTAGCATGCAACACTTGGTGATAAAGACAAGGTTAACATGTAACACTTCACTCAACTAGTCTAACTAAAAGGTAATTCAGGATTGAATGGAGGGTATGTGGCACCATTTTATAGGGGAGAATATCCTTAATGAGGGTAGAATAACTTATACTAATGGACCCTCAACATATCCAAATAAACTTAGGAAAATAAAATGAAAGGAAAATCCTAGGTGTGTGTAATATCTCCAACACCTCCCATGAACACTAGTAATAGGGAGTATACATAACGAATGGGTCCTAGCAATAGAGGACATGTTAGGTAGCCATGAAAAATGAAACTAATAAACACAAAAATAAAGAGAGGAAAGAGGGAAAACCTCATGGGATCCTCCCCCCGCTCAAAGTACAATTTATATAAAAAAGAGAAAGACAGTTGCTAGGAAAATGTGTCCTTCACTCCAAGATGATCGTGCAATCTATGGAATTTTTTCTTAATGAAAGACTTGGTGAAGATGTCAGTAGTTTGCTCGGTAGAAGGGTAGTACTGCAAATTGATGACCTTGTCATGAACCAACTCCTTGATATAATTCATATGGATCTCGATATCTTTTGTTTGTTGTCTCTGTCCTGGATCTCGACAGAAATTGAGTGTACTCTGGTTGTCACACCAGATCACAGTTGGATAGTGGAATTGAATGCCAAAGTACATGGCCACATTTCTTGGATAGTGATATTGACTGCTCTCTTGTAATCGAGATCTCCTGAATATAGAGCAATACCTGAATACATATTTCTCAACCAACATATTGGGCCAGATCCCAAACTCAACATGTACCTAAAGGTAGACTTGCAATCGATGCCATCGCCAACCCAATATGAATCGATGAAGCCTATGATATCCAACTTGTAACCTACTGCATAGTGGATCACATAACTAATAGTTCTCTGAAAGAATTTGAGGATGCACTTGGTTTCCTTCTAGTGTAACTCATGCAGTTCCGACATGTACTTGGAGTCTACCCCTATTGTATATCATGAATTTAGTTGGGTGTGGGTTTGATGCAAAAGGCTCCCCACAAGCTATCGCTACAAGGTTTTTTCCACCACTGGTGTATTCCGACCATCTTGAAGTCTAACCCCAGATGAGAAGGGTGTAGGTGAAAACTTGTAGTATGTCACATGGAATCTCTCCATGAGATCTCGAGCATAATTAGCATGTGATAGCTTGATTCCTAAAGAATCATGGCTAATCTCAAGACCAAGAAATAAATGGAGTGGACCCATATACATCATCGAAAACTTGTCATGAAGAATTCCATTGACCGCAGGAATCATTGAAACCAAGTTTTTGGTGATCAAAATATCATCCACATACATGACTAGGATCAAAAACGAGTTTATGGTCCTCAACATGTATAAATTGGGATCATATTTTCTTCTGACAAAATTCTTGGAGAGCAAGTAGGAGTCCATTTTTGCATACCATGCTCTAGGCCCCTGCTTGAGGCCATAGAGCGACTTTTTGAGTCGACACACTAAATATGAATTCTATATGAATCCATGTCGTTGATCCATATAAATTTCCTATGAGATATCCCCATGAATAAAAGAATTCATCACGTCCATATGATTTACTTCCCATCCCCTTTCTGATCCAATGGAAAGGACCAACCTGATGGAATCCAACTTTTCTACTGGAGAAAATGTCTCATCATAATCGATCCCGTGGATATGTTGAAATCCCTTGGCAACCATTATTGCCTTGTGTCTGCTCACTTTTTGTCCACTTCCTTTTTGGTCCTATAGACCCATCTTCATATGACAATATTCTTGTCTAAAGGAAGCATAATCAAATACCAATTATGTTTCTCAAGGAGATATTTGTACTCCTCCTGCATGGATGCTTCCCAGAAAGGGTTCCCTGCAGCCTCTTTGTAGGTCTGCAGGTGTGAAGACTGAACCATATAATATTTCAAAAGCATCGTAGGTTCAATGGAAATGAGTACATGAGGAGGATCCTCAAAATTATATTTGGTCCTCTTCATATCCGTTGGATCCCAAACAATGTCTCTTGCATCATGAAGTGTGCACTATGCCCACTAGGGAATCTGCTCTAGCTCATATTCTACATGTACCAACTTTGCATCTAAATGATTTGACTATGAATCTGTATCGTATGAATCCTATGAATCTATATTGGAACTCATGTATATGGTGTGATCCAAATGTGTGGATTCATCATCCACAACTAGAGGAAGTACACAGGGATTTGCGTGTGGCTCATGTGGAGTATGTGAGGTACTTTCTTTGAACTAGACATTGTGCTCAATTATATGTTGGTCTATAGAGGGATCAAGTAATTTGTATCGCTTCACACCATCAGGATAACCGAAAAATATGAATTGGTGGATTTTTGGATCTAATGCTTTCCTCTTCTTAGAGGGAACACGGGCCCATGCATGTAATCTGAAGATATGGAATTGGGTGACTTTCGGTTTGTTGCTGCTCCAAGCCTCAAAAAGATTCCTATCCTTAAAATATCTATGATAATATTTGTTCTGAATGTGATTTGCACAGTTAAGTTCCTCAACCCAAAGCTTGGGAGGAAGTTCCTTTCCATGTAGCATGCAACTAGCCATCTCTTTGAGAGGTATGTTTTTCTACTGAACAACCTTTTGAATGCCATATGTTTTCCCTTCATTATTTAATTTCATTTTCCTTTTATGAATTTTCCCCTCCCATAAAATTTATTGGCCATGTATCATACACCTCTTTCACCCCTCTCTTTGTTTTATCATGCTTACTATACTTAGCCATTTCCATCATACTTGCAGACTTGTTTTTTCTTTCCTTTTTATTTTCATCTGTCTCAACACTTAGTTTATTTTTTTTCTGTTGGACACAACTACCACACTTAGAGGGGG
>ML796622.1:133106-204959 GCA_009831015.1 Picea engelmannii
ATTAGTCAACAACCCCAACTTGAAATAATCATAACTGTGTACCTGTAGTTAATAAAGATATGAAACTTATACACAATGTTCTTCAGTGTTTTTTATGCAATTCCTCCAGGTGGCACTACTTGGAACTTCTCAGAAAAGTCGTTATAGCAATAATGGCGTACCTTGCTGAATTATGGATTATTCTAGAGAGCGACCTTGTAGAGCGTGGTCTGCACAAAATGTTAATTGAATTGATCTGAAACTGTTAAAAAACATACTACAGTCTGTAACCTAACCAACACATTTTGTATCACTTAATTTGGATCTTTTATGAAGAAGTTATGACGTTTTTACCCGAAACACCTGTTTTTGACTAGTTTCAGGACTAGCCACAAACCCTATTTTCCACAGAGTGTAACTCCCAAAATAAAATGACCCACAAGATGAATTTTTTACCATAGATACTTGGGTATTTTTCTCAATGGAATATAAATTTCACATTCTGAATCATTATACAAAAAAAGTTATAGAAAAAATGGTGAGATGACCTGTAAATAACATACCTTAGAAAACACCATCAAAAGAATTTATCCTTCCTTGCATTTCGGCCTTATTTTCTTCAACTTTCCTCATAATTTCATCTTAGATATCATTGGTTACCTCGGAAACATATAGATATTCAATATGCTCAAGTGGGATTCAAATGAGAGAGCCTTTCCTCTTATTTATACTCTCCAAGTAGCTTCCTTAAAAACATCTTCTAGGTCACTTGGACCCACTTTCCTTATTTTAGGGTTAACCCACTTATAATTTATCCATTAAATTTATTATTTAAATAATTTATTTTGTATTCACTTTGAATTATAGTACACTCATCACTTCACTTTATTATTTACCTTTTAAAAACCCTTAAACCACTTTGACTACTTTGACCTTTTGGGGCTTCTAGATGACATGTGAAGGTCCTCCAACTTCGTAAGGCCATAACTCTCAAACCGTGAGGAGTTATGTGACGTTCCACATATCAAAAGAAATGGAATAAAATGTACTATCCATATAGAATAGTATTGTCTGAAAATATATCATAACTCATACCGTTACCCATCAAACAAACTTGGGTCCATTACCCAAACCTGGGGTCTCCAACTTCTCATGGTCATAACTCTCTAACCGTGAGGAGTTATGTGACGTTCTACATACCACTGGAAATGGCATGACAAGAACTATACATATAGGATATTTTCTTTGACAAACTGAATGTCCTTCATCTCATTATTCCACATACAATCATGGGTCCTCCAACCATTCTTCTAGGATAACTCAATGCGCAAAGCATCTTCTTATGAGGGCTTTCACCATAAGGGGACCGCTTTGGAGTTCATCCATTTGTGCACCTTATCAATCATGATAAGACAATAATGAGAGCATGGGTCCTCCAACCATTCTTCTAGGATAACTCAATGCGCAAAGCGTCTTCCGGTGAAGGATTTCACCATAAGGGGACCACTTTGGAGTTCATCCATTTGTGCACCTTATCAATCATGATAAGAAAATAATGAGCCATATATACATTTTTTCAACAATGCATCATATACCAATGAAACCACATGGATCCATCTTCATCATGTATCAATGAAAACTCATTGATCCATATTCATCATATGAATGACAACTCATTGAATGCATTCTCATCAAGGACAATACATATTATATTACATCAATCATCAACCAATCAATCCTTTGACATCAATCAATCACTTGAAATCAATCAATGACATCAATCAATCAAACCATTGGCATCATCAATCAAACCATTGGCATCAATGACAACATGATCCAACATTTTCATCACAGACTTATGGACTCATAGACTTGTATTTGATTACTTTTCTACCTCTCACAAGTCATCTAAAATATATCAATACTTATCCATTTCATTCATCATGGACTCACTGACTTGTTTACTCACAGACTTGCATTTTCATTTGAAAAATTTCCACTCGGACTCCTTGGCATGACGTGTCCCCTTATTTAATGTTTCTTAAGTCACATTAAATACTATTTTCATGAACTCAATTGCTAAATTCGTTTTTGAAAGGGTTGTTAATTAATGATGTTTATATCGAGGAAAATTGCATTTATTTCAAATTAATTCTTTCACCAAGGAAATCTAACTTAAGGGTCATTTTACTGTGATAAGTGATATTACGAAGAAGTTTTCCAAATTTTAGAATATGGCCATGAGAAAACAACATTTTTGCGGTGATACTTTGAACTTTTTTGCCAAAGAAGACCAAAATTACCATTGGTCTAGTTTTTATCGGTATCATTCAACATTGTCGGATAGAGACAACAATAGGGTGTGGACATCAAGAATACATCTCGTTGATTGCATTCTAGAGGTTTTTGAATGTAAATATATCATCACCTAGGGCATTGAAAAATTCATCTAGAAAAGAAGAACCATCCCATTGAAAATCGACTCCTCTATTTCATTAGCGCCTTCGGTTTTTAAGAAAATGTTAAAATTGCCAAAGCCGAACTTGGTTTACAAAGAAGAAGAAGATATAAATTTCCTGAAGGGAAAAAATAATGGAATTGAACTCCTGCAAGAATATATACAAGATCCCTCCTCAATTCTAGAAGATGTATCCGAGATTCAGGTGAGTTATTTGAAGGACCCTTATAAAGAAATTGCTTGGTTGTTTACTAGAGTTGTTAGTCCAGATTCTACAACAACTATTCCTCAGTTGGCATTATAGATCCTGCATTTCACGGTCTATGAGAACGAAATATTCAACTGGGAGAAGATCATATCAAATGAGGTTATTGCGCAGTTGATGAATTTAAAAAATCAAAGGTGGACCCCATAACTATGTTGTATCAATATCTGTGGAGACAAAAGGTTGGCCATTATTTTTATGAAGTATATAATAATTTCATGTCTAAATTTAAGAAATTACTCTTTGGGTATGATACTTCTAGGTTTTCTTTAAAATAATTGAACTTTTAGAATGGAAAGGGAATTTTCAAAAAAATGGATGATTATAACATGATCGGGATTTTTTGTTCTCATGAAAAACCTATATTTCTTCCCTATTATGTGCCTGAGAATTTTTTTATCATAGAAGTGGAGAAGAAATAAAAATTTTAGTTTCATACTTTTTATGAAAAAAGAAAAAATCAGTTTATCCCTCTCCCTTGGAAGGTTAGCGAAATTATTTTAAGAGAAATTTCCAATATTGATGAGTATGATTGCTATTTTGACCAATTTAACATGAGATTCGCAAAAAAACTAAAAGTGTTTGAACCTGAGCATCTTTTTTATAACCAAATAATATCAGTTGGGATCATCCTTGTACTTATCAATGCACTTATATTTGGATAAGAAGAGGGTGATAGTCGCAACCCTCATGTTCAAGAAATTGATATAAATGTTGGAGATATAGATACCATTGTAATCAACATAGAACATCACAAAGGGAGATGCAAAACCTCCAGTGAAAAGAATGCTCAATCACCCGCCATTTCCCATAGAAGTGTTTTACATATGGTAAACCATCAACTTGGAGTATCTCAACAAAGAAAAACATTGAGTAATAATTTAGGAGATTATGAAGAGAGAAGCCCTCCTCAGGGAAATTTAGAAAACCCCCATAAGCTAAAAGTTAAAAGGAAAAGAAACAATTATTAGCAAGGACGAGGAGAACCAGAAGCACATGAAAATGATATGGACCTAGATGCTGATATCGATAATAGTCGCTTCCCGAACAAAGAGGACCATGCTCATGAAAATGTACACCATGCTTCTACAATTTTTGTCTAGGATGAAATATTTTCTTATGAAAAAACCTTTGTTGTACAAAATGCCTCATTTGGAAAGGATTCAAAGAAAATGGTTTTTGAAAGGACCTCAAAGAGTAAGATGGGAAAATCATGGTATACCATTGACACCAGAAACATGTTGTCATCAAAATTGTATTCAATTCACAAGGTCACAGGGGACACATTGGACTTTTCAATAGCTAATATGGAAGAAAAAATGGTTCGGCTAAAACAAAGATTCAAGGAATGGGAGGCAACCCTCATGCTTCCACCTATTTTTTCCATCTCGGTTTCCATGATTCGGCCTAACATAAATCTTCAAGAAATTCCAGATTCAAGTTCAAGACTTAAAGGAATTTCAAGTTTGATTTTTTCCACTCAACACTTTGTCAAGGAAAATATAAAGAAAAGAATGTCATTAATTTTAGAATTATGGGACTTGGAAAAAATATTTTCCTCTCTTGGCCTCATAATCCAAAATACTAAATAATATTTGAATGCATATTTAAAGAATGATGAAGGATTTTTCATACATGGAGTTGCAATGTTCGTAGAAAAGGTCTCTGTGATTACATACCAAAGAAGAAAACAAGATGATTTACCCTCCCAGAGCCGTGTGAAGCAATTAAAGGCATGTTGGATCGAAAGAGTTAATACATTCAAGAGACTATTGAGTCACTTAAATGATTTGTAATGAAAAATGAAGGAAGTATATTTAAATATTGTTGGCTTGGATATTTCCAGTGCCACCATCGAAGTTTCAAACCCTAAACTAATATCAAGTTCAATTCTCATGACCCAACAACGGTTTGAAGAACAAATTGAAGGTTTAAAGAAAGTATCGGCTGGAAATTTTGATAGCATAGTCGAGTTCACACATGATGAAATTGACAACTCGCTTGGTGAATATATTAATAAAAATGAAGATATTGAAAATACGTTGCAAAATTTATCTATCGACTATAGAGAAATTGAGGGCAAATTGGTTAATAGCAAAGTAAAAAATGAAGTGATTGTATTTCTGTTAAGGGATTATATTGAAGAATGGTTAAATAAGTCTATTGCCAAGATTTTTGAAAGACCAACTGAAGCAGTTACAACCAGCCACCCAACCATAATGAGAAAAAAGTATAAAAGGAACGTCAATAAGCAAGTTAAAGAGAGAGAATCCATCATAGTAAGTCTACACTGAATCACATATTTCCCTCTTTATTAGATTTTCATCCAGCTACACTTATTGTTTCATTAGAAAAGGCATAACCAAATTCTAGTAACTTGTTCTTGTCTTATTTCCATATCCTTCTATTCACATTCCACTTTGCCCCTTCCGTCTTAAAAACTTTTATTGTATATATTTATTTATGGTCTACACGAACCCCAATCTCAGCCCATTTATGCACAAATTCTTGTAATTCCAAACACTATAACATATCTTATCATTTTGAGAAATTCCAGAGAACTAATTCTAGACTACTTTTGACTCTATTTTATAATTCTGAGTTATGAATATAAAATATTTGAAATCAATCTATCAAAATTGGTTTTGGATCTTTATAAGTAATACTCTTTCAAAGTTCTCTCATGCGATAGAACATTTCCTTTTTATGTTGAATATTATCAGATGTTTATTAAAATATGATGGATGTGAGGATATTTTCATTTTTATTCTCTACCATGTGTGATGTTTGAAGTTCCTGGTCCATTTCTTAGGAAACCCCTTTTATATACATTTACTTTTCAGCATTTGAGTTTTCTTGATCTTTGAATATTTGGATACTATGTGATTTGACATAGTTCTATATTATTCTTGATTTGAAATTTCAAAGAAGATCATAATCCAAAGAAGAGAACCAAATCTCTAAAAATGCAGGAGGATATTATCCTCGTGAGGTTGTCATTTCAGTCCTGGCGGATTCAAGCGTTAACATTTTTTGTGACTCCACTGGGGAGTGATTTTAAATATTGGTTTTTAGACCATAATTTTTCATGACTTTGCCTCAACCTAATCATCCCCAACTAGAAATCAGATTGGGAAACCAGAGAAGTATTATGCATCAGATATATAATCTTGAAATAACAACAACCCATATTTGAGAAGAGTGAGAAAGATCTTGGAAAACTCTTGTTCAAGAAGAAGAATGAGAAATCCTCATAACACAAAGAAGAGACGAAAGACAAATTCAAAGAGATCAACAAAAAATAGAAACTAAATTTGGATGAATATAAAGGACCATTGACCAGAAGTAGAAGTAAGCAGTTGCAATTTGAAGAATGTATTTTTGAAGAAAAGAATAAATATCCAAGAATGGGTGATAGAGAATAAATACGAGAATAAAGACATGAAGAAAGACATGCAGAAAGGCGTGAACCAAGGTATATAATCATGAGGAGAAGGGTAAGATATTCTCCTCCCTCCATAGAGAACAAAATGAGATCCCTATTCTTCCAAAGGGGACATTGAAAACATTCTCATGGGATGGAGTGATTGATCCAAAAATACATGTAGATTTATTCTTGGATGTTTG
Source organism: Picea engelmannii (assembly GCA_009831015.1). Classification (NCBI taxonomy): domain Eukaryota; kingdom Viridiplantae; phylum Streptophyta; class Pinopsida; order Pinales; family Pinaceae; genus Picea; species Picea engelmannii. The sequence goes on from ML796622.1 coordinate 139,436, forward strand.
TGATTTTTATATTATTGAAGACGATGATGTGATGGTAAGATTATTTATCCAAACCTTTGTTGATCAAGATTATGAATGGTACACATCACATCCTGCAATATCAATTGGGTCATTTGAATATCTTGAAATGATTTTTTTCAATATGTCTTCTCCTCCAGTTTCCTATCACACTCTTATCACAAACTTTACTCTTTTTTTTTTGAAGAAAAATGAAAGAATTTGAGATTTTAATTTGAGATTAAATAAGACATTGAACAAAATACTAGAAGAAAAAGGGCCAAATGCTCTGGTAATGCTCAGTTGTTATAGGAATGTTATTCCTGCTAATGTAAAGTTTTCTATTAGAGCCTCTCAAATTGAAAACTTAGATGAAACAATGGGTAAGGCCATGGAGATGGAAGAAATTATGTTTGAAACAAGAGCTGACCATGATATTATTCTGGGAAAAGTACGCAGACAAATAGATCATTTTTCCATTTCTGATCAGGGGGGAATCAATTTCAAATAATAATGAGGATAAAAAAACACACCATATTGGAAATCAATGATCCGCAGGGGGTTTCTTCAAAGGAACTATACCAAATGTAAAAAATGACCCTGTTGCAGCATAAGAGGCAAAGCAAAAGATGGAGATTTCCCAAATGAACATAACTATTAGGAAGATGCAGAATAAAATAATTAGATTGAGAAGAAATGAAAACTTCATGCCTAATTCAAGGATTCCAGTTCCATAACAAAGAAGAAATCATGCTCAATAATTGAGGAAAATAATTGAGAATACTAATGATTAACAGAGACAGAGAATACCAAGGGCACCTAATCCCAATGCAACAATGCTAGAAGAAGCTTATTATGAACAAACTATTGAACAAGAGGTCGACTATATTCAAGAAGAAATTCTTGAATCTGTCGAGACAGATGGATGTGAGAAATCCATGTACATATTTGAAGAATATGAATAAAATACTATCTCTCAAGACAATGTTTTCCAAACACGGGGACAATCAAATAAATCCAAACCAAAGGAAAATGTAGAAAAAGAAAACAACAAAGAAGAAAAGGAAAAAGAGAAGAATAAATCAAGTGAACAACGAAGAATGGTAAATACATGTTAGATGATGTGTAATGTGGTTGAAAATATCACAGTAGAGGGAAAACATTCTAAAACTTTTAGATAAGACAGGTGGAAGAATTGAAGTTGTTATTCCAAATCCAAAGCATAATCAAACTATATCATCTGTTAAGTTGAGAGGTGAAGTTACACCCTTTTATATCTCAATTGAAAAATCATGATGTTTTACTCCACAATTTTTTGATAGATTCTTGAGCAACGAATAATATCATACCTCTGGTAGTGATGGAATCACTCGGTATGATCTATACCAAATACTATGAAACAAGAGAAATTATTTATGAAATTGATTCCATAAAGGTACTGGCCTATGGATAAATCAAGGACTTATATGCTTGGATTACTGTTTCCCCCCATATTATCATTGTTTTCACTATCATAGTGGCCGATCTTCCCCCAACATATATAGTAGTCCTTGGAGGAGACTGGTATTCTATGAAAGGTGATTAGATTATGAATGATGATAGTTGTATGATGCTTCCAAAAAAAGATGGGGCAATGTTGAAAGTTCCTCGTGATCCTAAAAAACCATGTTCAATAAAAAAGAAAGAAAAATGAAATGATGCAGGATTATATAGATGCATGTATTGGAAATTATGCCATGCTTGATTTGGAGTAGTTAGAAATTTTAAAACAAGAAGATAATTCTTTCACTAGATATTGGAGAATATCATTTGATGGTGCATGTTCAACCTCAAGGACCAGGGTTGGAATTGTACTTAAAAGTCCTGATAAAATTGTATATCCATGTGCTATCAGATTAGAATTTCCATGTACTAACAATGAAGTAGAGTATGAATTACTTATTCAAGGAATGATCCTAGCATTGGAGATGAACATTGAACACTTGATTATAACTAGTGACTCTAAATTGGTTATAAATCAAGTCATTCAAAGATATAATATCAAGAAGGAAAAACTCAAGTTATATGTTAGCAAAGTAAATGAATTAATGGAATCTTTTTGTTCATTCAATAAATATTTTGTCCCCGGAGAGAAAAATCAAAAGGCGGATTCATTTGCACTTGTTGCTTCATTATCTAATCATGAGGACATACAAAATAAAATTTCATTTCAATTCAAAATAAGTTTTAGACCTTCGGTTCCCGACAATCAAGAATACCTCGGGTATTTGAAAATTATGAAGAATTGAATGATTTCTTGGCTAATGAAAATGATTATGAGTATAATGATAATAGTGGTTCCTATGTTCCAAAGGACTGTGTCAAATCAAAGTCTCTTTTTACAAGAGATGATCAAGAAACACTACAAGGAAAATACCTTTTAGCAGAGGTTATAGCGGAGACTTCTAGTGTTACAAAATTGGCAAAAATTGTCAAAAAAACCTCCTCTACAAGATCTTTTTTCGATAGAGGATGTTTTTTTGGATACTATAATTGAAGTTGATTATAAATAAAACAATATGGGTGGCCGAAGGTGTTAGCGGATGTTTAAAAATCGATGAATTTGTATAAGGAAAAAGCACGGGTGCGTACATACACCGATGTTGTACACTTAACGTCAAGCACTAAGGCAACAAAATATGCAAGCATCAGGGTAGTAAAATATTTAAGCACCAGGGTGTTTGTCTTATAAGCATCGGGGATTTAACAGTAAAATGCATCGGGGGAGTTAAAAATAATTAAACACTGGGGATTTCTACTTAGAACGCATCGGTGCATTATTAATAAGAAGGTACCAATGCTGTATAAAATAATATGCACCGGTGCGTTACCTGGAACCCCCCCAGTGCATTAAAAATGGAAAGAACCGATGATTTTTAGTAGAAAACAAGCCCCGATGCTTATCAATAACACAATAGCGTCAATGCTTATTAATAAAATAAACTCACCAGTTCTTATTAATAATCCTAAATAACCGATGCTTATTAATAACACAAAAAAACCGATGCTTCACATAAGCTTAACGCACCGAAGGCCAATTTTTTAATATAATTTTTGTGGTATTAAATAAATATTGAAACCAATGCTAATTGATTACATAAAAGAACCAGTGCACATTTCATATGAAATACACCGGTGAGTTTTAATACTAAATTCGCTGATGAGATTAATAATTAAAATACACCGTGAAACATTGACCCGTGATAGTCCAATTATTGTTATTTTTTAATTCCATTATTTATCAAAACAATTACATATATCTTACATTTTGATTAGTGAATTTGGATATGATGTTTGGATTAGTTTTTTATATCATCATATTTTGCATCTCTTCATTATAATATTTAGTGATCTATATATTTAATCAATGATGTAACATTTCACAACGACATTAGACAACACAATAGAATAAATTAAAAGATATTTTATTATATGAATAAGAGGGTCTTTGTCATACAAAATGGGACACTTATCAGTAATCCCTTGTCTTTAAATTGGGACACTATGTCCATTACTTTAAAGAAAAATGTTTGATTTTCACAGACAATTATTTCAAAAAAATGCAATTGCAACTTTCATTGATACCCAAATATATTGGTCATCATTCTTCACAAGAATTGTTGTTAGTGCTCGAGTTGCTTCCATGCCTTCGGTTATTTTGTTGAAAGTTTTGTTGATTCCCTCGATTGTTTTGTTCTTCTTCAAGTTCCATCTACAAAAATAAAAATAAATTGTAGTGGGTTTATCTACATTGGTGAGAATAATGAAAATTGAAATAAATAATATACATGAATGTAAATTAAAAAGCGGCGTACCTGTAAATAAAGAATTGACTCATGAATCATACACATATGTTCAAAATAAAATATCATGCCTTGTTTCAACAATTATTCTATTGGCTCAATTCCATACTTTGTTTCATGCAAGTTTTATACCCCATAATAAATCATAGATTTACTATAAAGTATTATTTTTGTTTCATTAATTATAAAATGATAGAAGTAAAACAACATAAATTATACTTACAAATTCCAAAATTAATTTTTTATATGCCAACATATACTCACAACTCTTAATTAACCCGATGTCAATCAATTCTTTTGATGACTCTTCTTTGTATGTTAGCACCTGTTTGAAAACATTCAAGGATGGTTGTTGTAAAAAAACTTAAAATATACAAAAAAAAAACCTTAAGTTGTTATAAGGAAATAACAATTACTCACAAACTTTTCTATCAACCCTTTTCTTCCTCGTGGTCCATTTTTATGTGCAGAATGAGTTCCATTTTCTTTTCTTTTCTGTAAGAGAATATTTGAAAATTAATATTTAATGTTAAATCAAGTATTTGTACCTAATAGAAAAGTTCAATGATTACATACATTTGAAGCACGTTGTTGTTGAGATAGCTCCTCATGCGATGCAATTATGTCCAATTCTTTGACCATCTCCTTGTACACTATTTTGGACATTTCTACTGGCATATTTCGGATATCAACTAGTTGGTCCTCTAGGATTTTCATAATTTTCCTGAAAAAATAACATGACAATAAAGTATTTTTATATTGACATATAAAAACTAAATATCACAAAATTGATACATTAATAAATGAATACTTTGTAGTATATATATATATATATATTATAAAAATGTGTTTTTAGGAATATTACTTTTTGAATGATTCTTTTTTGTTGTTGTATGTTTTTGTTATTGCAAGTCTGACAAGTCTCATTGACCATTGCTTTGGAAATGCTTCCTATAGTTTAAATATAACCTGGTTCTTGAAATCATTGGATTTATTTCTATAGTGTAAGTGGAAAGTACGTCTATACGTTCATTCCACTATATCCCTCATAGTTCTATAAAATACCCCCACCTCGCGCACCCTTGATTAATCTCCAACACCACTCTATATGAGCTAAGGACCAATTCATCATCATTTACATCTTCTAGATTAATTAATTTTGTTTTTTTATGATGAAATTGTGTTCCCTTACTGTTGGTGTTTGTAGAGCATTAAACATATGTGAATTAATATATTGTTTGAAACATATCATCTAATATTCCTAAGTATCTTATTAATGAAAATTCAAAAACAAAATCATATTGAATAGTATTTTTTCATTCACCTGATTCATCCCTCTACAATTTTTCCATCAATCTCTCACGCTCTTCTGCAATTAGATAATAAATAATATTATCAATATTCCTCATTTTATGGCCTTGCATGACACACACTAACCAATACATATTAGTTAAACTTACATATAGTTCAACCATATTAATTTTGTATAGAATTTACAAAGAACCTTCCTTTTTTTTTTCTGGATGTGTCATCATTATGTCGACCATAAATTTTATCAATACACAAACTGTACCATTCAATACATAAATTATTAAATATATTTTATAAATAAATCACATAATTTTTAGCAAAAACAATCGTTGTAATCAGTGCGCTTTTTTATAAAAAACATTGGTGTGTTTATTACATAAAACACACTGGTGCGTTCCATACAACAAAACACAACAAACAATTTAATTTGTTTTTTTTAATATTGTGAACTACAACAGTGTGATATATATATAGAAGACATCACAATGACTACAATAGAAAACAAAAACATAGAAAAAAAATTAAGCATTCATAAAAAACCACAATAGTAAAATTACATAGCGATGAGAAGAAAAAATAAAAAAATTATGTGACAACATTTTATGTGTTTTTTAGATGAGAAAACATCGACAATATTTTTTTTTATGCACCGTATTTTGAAAATTAAAAACAAATTACAAATTTATTGGTGCTCCTTAGACATAAAAACGCTAATGCATTTTTGTCGAAATGACACACCGAAAAATTAGAAAACGTTTTAAAAAAAAAACATCAAATCAGAAACCGTTTAAAAAAAAATTTAAAAAAGTCAAAGGGTCAACTACGTTTGGGATCCGATTCAATAAGTGGTCCCTTTTCATCGCATTCCAAACACTTATATATAGAAAAAAAACCCATTAGATCTAAAACACCTAAAACAAAAAACCCTAATTCTGAAGATACAAAGGGAGTTAAACCCTAGGGTGAAATTTTGCATTCACATAAGAAAATAAAAACAAGGGTTTAAGGTAAGTATGATTTTTATTTTTTTGAACTCCAAATAGGAATACAGTTTGTAAAAAAAATTATTATCAAATTCAATAGTAAAATTTAAAATTTTTACTATGTAGGGTTTTGAGTGAATCACCATACCCTTCAAATCCTGATTTTTTGAATATTTTTTTTGTTTCAAAGTATAATTCTTCTCCACAGTGCTCCCCGATATGCCTCTCTTCCAAATTTGTCTCTTGTAAATTTTGGAAAAATAATAAAAATATTGAATACCTTCTTAATATTAGAAAAACTTTATGAAAAGGGTTGAGAGTGAATCACCATACCCTTCAAATTCTCATATTTTGAATAATACTGTCGTTCCAAAGTATTCTGCTCCTCCATAGTTTTCCTTTGTATATCTCTCTTCCAAGTCTCTCCCCTACAAAATTTTGAAAAATAATGAAATAGTGAATAACTTTTTAGTATTTAAATGACTTTATGAAATTTGATTCTCGCTCTTTTTTTAATTGTTTAAAAAAAATCGCGTTTTTTTTTAACTTTTTTCGGCCGGATGGTGTGTTTTTGTAAGATGCATCATTGTGTCCATATTACATTAAGGACCGGTGCATCCATATTAATTGACACATTGGTAACATATACTTGTTTTTTATTAACAAAATCTCAAAACACAATGTGGTTAATTTTTCAATGTATTGGTGCTTATTATTAATATCTGCACGGGTGTGTTTGTGGTTTATAAGCGCGCCAAGATGTTTTTAACATTATTTGAACTTTTATTTACACATAAATAGTATATTCATCTCAAATTATCTTTTAGGATGAATTCACATGATCTACAATACTTCAATATACATTTTACGTTTTATTATGCCTTATTCTTAAAAACTAGTTTCAAAACTATGTTCAAACTTAGATTGTGGTATGGTCCTTGAAATTTATTTTAGATATGTACAGGAAAATTTATTGCTAATTTTGTTGAAATACAGGGAGAAAACCTTATTATATGATCAAATGACCAATTCTTCAAATTACATCCCATTCCATATTGCTCAAATTCCATCACAAAGTTCTCCCTTTCCATCTCTAGTAAGTTTAACTTATTTTATTTATGTTTCTATTATCTCATTGATATTTTTTATTCATATCAATTTGAATAAAAATGTATCCAAATTTGCAGGATCATGGTTCATAATCGAGTTTAGATGCTGAAAATATTCTAGTACCGATTCAAAAATGTCGGAAGGTCTTATCAGGGGAAACATACCGCAAGAAGTTGGTATATGAAAATGGACAACTTCTTTACCCTGCCAATTGTGACATTCCATATTCTAGCCACAATCCTGGGTCGACAATGGTAATAATTGTTTGGTATAATGTAATTTGAACAAACAAATTATTGCATTTTGCTTACTAATATCATCGTTGTACTAATGTTCAATATTTTTGAAATTAGGATTCTTCTTATGATGACCAACCTACCTATCATCTTCTGTTGCACCCCAGAACAGTGTCAACCTGAGAGAAGGCTGCAATGATAGCACAACTCGGAGAGGAAGCGTACCAAGAATGGTTGAATCAAACACCTATTCAATTCCCACTATGTCCAGATTCACCAATTAGGAATGAATACAATGATAATAGTTCTTCAGAAGTTGGCAATGGAGATAATAAAAAAAGAGGTTGGTATGGATGATTACTTACGGGATACAACTGCCATGGAGACAATGTTGTTAGACGCATTCCAGAATGATGAGCTAGGGGATGATCCTCATATCAGTGATACCATTTTCAAAAGCCTAAAATATGATTCCACCACCCCTCTCTTTGGATCTAGTGCCCGGTCAAATTCTACCCATCTTGGGACAACAATGTTATTGTACACCATGAAAGCAAAGTTTGGCATGTCAAATGCATGTTTCTCGACAATATTTAGGTAATTGAATACCAAATGCCTTATATTAATTTTGAGAAATCTTGTCACACAATCAACATTAGAAATGGTTGCTTTTATAAACATTAAATGACCTTGTACGTTTCTATTTCCCACTAATTACAGGATATTGAAAGATAAGGTTCTTCCTAGTGATAAAGTTTTTCCTGGTTGATCCGAAAAAGATATTTTAAACGACAATGGTTGAGTTAATTTGCATGACTTAAATTACCATTTAGGAAATGAATGAAAGAGTAATAATTAAAGATGAAACATAGAATCCATAATATAATATACATATATGAACATAATAATGAATAACAACAAACCATAAACCACCAAAGTGATAATGGAGTTCGAAAATCTTGCCTACGTATCCGGGCCTTTGTCCCAGTGGGTGAGGATTTATTATTTCTGTTTGAATCTTTAAAATTACATCACAAAAGTGCCAAAAAGGTTACAAAATGATCTAGTATTGTTCTACCAGATCTCAAGAACCCAACAAAATTGACGGCACTGAAATCGGATGAACGAAGCTCCCAGAAATGGCCCACAAAGGTGCTCTCCTCATTGGCTTCCCTACATAAAAATGGCTTTGGCTCAACAATATTTCATCATTTATCTATTATTAACCTCCTTTCTTATCTTCAATAACCTCTGGTTTATATATACTAGATGTGGGTAACAACCTTCCAACTTCTCCCCAAGATCTGGCCTCAAAAAGGACCCAAGATCCTCCAAAAATGGCCAAAATCTCCCAATATCAGGCCAAACTTCAATAAAAAAAACCATAATATAATGGTGAAAACCCACTATTTGAAAAACCTAGGGAACACCCCCCGAAATACGAGCTCCTGGGCATATGGGCACCCACCATGTGGCCCCAAGATAATTGTTTGTGCGTTGGCCCCCCGATTTAAGCTCCTAGTCACTTGTGTACTGGCCATATGGTCGTGGATAAACCCTTTTCACCCTCACAAATATCTGGCCCCCCGACAATGTAGCCCATAGTTATGCCCCTAGTCGGTGGGCTAGCCTCAGTGACCAGGGCTAACCTCTATACTTCTGCATGTCAAATTTCATGAAGCCCGAGTCATATGGGGTTCATCAATGTGATCGAGGGATGGAGCTATACCATACAATCCACACCAAACGAAAAGGACTGGTCACATGGGTATGGTCATATGTTGTGGCATAATGTATGCGTCGGGGCTAGGGGCTAGGCCCCGGCCCTATTTTCCACCAACGTTCCCACCATAACACTCTAATTATAATGTTTATCCCTTAGTAATCAAGGACCACCATGGGTGGGCTAGCTAGCCCAACCCTGCCAATACACTAACTCGGATGAGAGGTCACGAATTCGAATCCCATAGACCCAAACAAATTTTTCCAAACACTATTAGCCAATGGATGGGTGCCATGTGGCACCACACTATTTGATGAATACATGCCACATGTAAATCTCCTATTCATCCACATATCTTCATAGGTGTCAGACTAGTCATATTCCATTGTACCTACCACGTCAGCATCCACTGTACCTACCACTATACCTTACCATGTCAGCCTATGCCACATGTCACACTCTGACTGGTCCACTTGTACTTGTCCATGTCAGTGCCAATGCACCCTACCATGTCAGTTGTACGGTTTGTACAGTCAGTTGCTACGTCAGGACTGTACAGACTGTACAGTCAACATCTTTTTTTTGCCTGTTTGATGAAACGAACAAATCACAATATATTTCAGATATGACATCTATTTGATCCCATTTAATTTTCCTTGGGTTCATATCGACGAGGTCTACGCACACGTCTGTTTTGAATCCATTCTGAGCACTTTGAGTTTTAGGCCTTCTTGGACCCAAATTGGTCCTGAGATCCAATTTTGGATCACACCTCCCCACTAAATACCTTTTGGTCCTCTAAAAGGTTATTGACCAGTCATCAAGTGTGGGATAGGCCACTCGACTTGTCCTATGTCTTTGAACTCTATCCTGCACACATGTATGATCAAGATCAACTGTAAAACAATCATGATAACTCAAAGTATATTGTTAGCCACTTGTACTCTGTCACATCTTACTGAAGCCACTATCATCCATGTTGACAACATTACTAATGATAAAATCATAAATATGATTGCAAATGAGATGATATGTTTGAAATACTTGCACGACATTAGCTTATCTTGAAGCAAAGTGTGATTGATCTTCCATTCTACAATCATCTCTTGTTCTTTCTTAAGATCAATTACTTGATTTGAAACAATTATAGGTGTGTTGCTTGCTTGAGATGCCATTCTTATTTTTTCCATTGTTTGAAGAGAATGATTTGACTTTAAATGATGATCATGTACAACATATTATTGACCTTCTTTGATTAAGTGATATTGATTCTTTTCCCTGTAGAAGATTGCTTTACAATCATATAAGTAAGGACTTCCTAAGACCATTCCACATTCATTGAGTGGCACCACATCACATGTTACCTCATCCACAAACTTAGATGAAATTGCAAACTTTAATGTGCATTGCTTTGTTATGTGCAATTGATGATTGTTTCTTATCCATTTAAGTGTGTAAGGCTTATAATGCATCTGAGTGTTTAATCCCAATTGTTTAACCAATTCTTCTGAAATCAAGCTATATTGATATCCACTATCTATCAATGTGTCGACCTTAGTATGTCACATTATGACCCTTATGTGAAACAATTTACTTCTAGAATCAAATCCAACACCAATTTTACCTGTCAAACCAACCAATGAGACTTTATATTCATCACTCGAATCTGATCCCAAGTCTGTTGGTCGTGATGTTGTTGCAGCCATTTTCCTCCCTTTCCTTTCTTTGAACCACTTCAGTCTCTTCTCGGGATGCAATTTCCAGCAGGTCCTCATCATGCCCCTATTTCTTACAATGCTTGCAAGAGGGCTTCTCTTCCTTTCTTTCCACTGAATTTTCCTTCTTTCCATTCCACTTCCTTTTGTCCTCCTTCCTTGAAGACAATTCCCCTGATACTCCAACTCCTATTTTCCCTGCTTCAATGTATGTCACTTGAACAGAAACATCGTCAAGATTAGTAGGTCCAAACATGAATACAGTGTTTTGAATATGTGTAGGTAAACCTCCTATATACTTCATACGAGTTTCTTGGGTATGTAAAGGAATATCTAACATCAATGCCATTTTACAAAATCCATCTGTGTATTCTTGCACTATTTGTCCTTTTCTTAGTTTCAGAGCTTTCCATTCAATTAAAGCTTTCTCTTTATAACCCAAAGGATAGAATTGCCTTCTATGTGAAAAAATAAAAACTTGCCATGATGGAAATACATTACCCACTTTTTGCGTGCCATTTTGCAACTTTCTTTTCCACCAGATGAGTGTTGTGCCTGCAAGTCTAAGAGATGCCAAATTGATATGAGTTGCCTCATCCTTGATTTGTTGCACACTACAATAAACCTCCATCTATCTAACCCAGTTGTCAAACCTCTCTGCATTGACTTCACCATCATACATAGGTAATTCAAATTTCACATCAAGTTTTAGTAAAGGCATTTCATGTTTATGTTTATGGACATGTTTTCTTGCATTAGATTTAGAACTTGAACTTGAAGAAGAAGAAGATGATGGAGAAGAAGGAGGTGAGGGAGGAATTTGAGGAGGATCCTCTCCTTCTTCAATTTTTACCTTTGAAGATTCACCTGGATTTGGTCTCTTCCATTCCAAGTAATCATCATACAAAACCTTCATCATCTCCAACATGCCGAAGTAAGTCTTTGGAAACTCTTTCTCCTCATTAGAAAGTCCCTCTTTCAATGCCATCTTCTCACTTTTAGAAGTTATCTTTCTCAATCCAATCTCCAAATTCTCTTTAACAAGATATCCTTCACCACGATTCATCCTTTCCCTGGTAATCATGCAAACTCAAAAACCAACCGTCAACTAGCTTTGATACCACTTGATCTGAAAAAGATCTTTTAAACGACAATGGTTGAGTTAATTTGCATGAGTTAAATTACCATTTAGGAACTGGATGAAAGAGGAAGAATTAAAGAGGAAACATAGCAGCCATAATATAATATACATATATGAACATAAGCATGAATAAAAACAAACCATAAAACACCAAAGTGATAGCAGAGTTTGACAATCTCGCCTACGTCCCCACACCTTTGTCTCATTGATTGGGGATTTCTTATTTCTGTTTGAAGATTCAAAATCACATCACAACAGTGAAAAAAAGGTTAAAAACTAATATTTTATTGTTCTTCTATATCTCATTAAACTAACAAGACTGACGGCACTGGAATCGGATCAACGGAGCTCTCAGAAATGGCCCGCAAAGCTGCTCTCCTCAATGGCTTCTCTGCATAAAAATGGCTTTGGCTCAACAATCCTTTAGCATTTCTTTGTTCTGAACCTCCTTTCTTGGCTTCAAGAACCTCTGGTTTATATAGACTAGAAGTGTGTAACAACCTCCCAACTTCTCCCTAAGATCTGGCCTCAAAAAGGGCCCAATATCCTCCAAAAATGGCCAAAATATCCTAATATTAGGCCAAACTTCAATAAAAAAATCATAATATAATGTTGAAAACCCACTATTTGAAAAATATTGGGTGCAACCCCCAAACATCGTGCTCCTAGGAATATGGGCGCCCACCATGCGGCCCTGGGCTAAATGTTTGTGCGCTGCCCCCCCCCCTCGATTTAAGCTCCTGATCACTTATGTACTGGCCATATGTCTGTGGCTAAACCCTCCGCACGCTAACAAATATCTACCCCCCCCCCCTGGATAGTGTAGCCCACGGTTATGCCCTTGGTCGGTGGGCTAGCCCGACTGACCAGGGCTAACCTCTATACTTTCGCACACCAAATGCCATGAAGCCCGAGTCATATGGGGTTCACTAATGTGATCGAGGGCTAGAGCTATACCATACAATCTATGCCAAATGAATAGGCTAGGTCACATGTGTATGGTCGTATGTTGTGGCATAATGTATGCTTCGGAGCTGGGGGCTAGGCCCTAGCCCTATTTTCCGCCAACGTTCCCACCATAACACTTTAATTATAATGTTTATCCCTTAGTAAACAAGGACCACCACGGCTGGGCTAACTAGCCTGGCCCCACCAAGACACTAGGTCAGATGAGAGGTCATGGGTTTGAATCCTGTAGACCCAAACAAATTTTTCAGAACACTGCTAGCCAATGGATGGGTGCCACATGGCAGCCTAGGGTTGGACCATGTGGCACCATGCTATTCAAAGAATACATACCACATGTCAATCACCTATTCTTCCACCTGTCTTCCTAGGCGTCATCCCAGTCATATGCCATTGTACTTTCCACCTCAACATCCACTGTACCTGCCACTATATCTTGCCAGGTCAGCTTGTGCCACGTGTTACCCTTGTAGTGGTGCCACATGTCAGACTTTGACTGGTCCACCTGTACCTGTCCATGTTAGCACCAATTCACCCTACCACATTAGTTGTATGATTGTACGACCTATACAGTCATCTTCCACATTAGCACTGTACAGATTGTACAGTCAACATCTTTTTTTTTTTACGTGTTTGTCAAAACGAACAGATCGCGATATCTTTTTCATACAATGTTTGTTTGAGCCCATTAAATTTGCATTGGGTTCATATCAACGAGGCCTACAAACACGTCCGTTTTGAATCCATTATGAGCACTTTTATTTTTAAGCCTTTTTGGACCCAAATTGGTCCCGAGATCCAATTCTAGATCACCGGTAGTTGTGAAGAGGCAAAGCAGTTTTTGAAAATGTTGGGTGTTTAGTATATATCATATCATGCATGTATGGATGATTGTATTCTATATAGAGGAGAATATGCAGACAAAGAGATATGCCTAAAAATGTGGTCATGACAGGTACCATAAATAAAATAAAAATGGGAAATCGCATGGTCCTCCTCAATAAGATATTGAGGAACATGCCTATAATACCAAGGATTCAAAGGCTCTTTCATTGCAATGAATTATCTATGTTGCAGGGATGGCATGCCTCTCATAGAAGTGAGTCGAGAGATATGCAAAACCAAACAGATTCAATAGCCATAAAGCATATAGAGAATACATGGCCATAAAAATTCAAGGATGAAGTACGAAGTCTACGACTCATCATAGAAATGGATAATGTGAACCCATATTCCCTCCAAAAAACCAACTATTATGTTTGGTCTATAATAGTGATCAATAAAAATATCTGCCCATGGTTTTCTGTGAAGAATTAACATCTTATGTTGGCTCTTATAGTCCCAGGTAGAAGACAAGTGAATAATATGGATGTCTAGTACCTATAACCATTGGTAGGTGAATTGAAGGAATTATGGGAAGGGATACATGCATACTATGTATCAAGACCCATCACAACAGAGAGGAGTTTTACGTTGTATGGCATATGTGCTTACACCACACATGATTATTCAGGCATAGGAGTTTTCTCTGGTAATTAACATGTTTATTGATTTGTTTATATACGTAACAATATTTTTTTTCATATTTAATTCGCTCTAATTGACATTCTATTCTTAAATGCTAATGTGTTATTTATACAATAATTTTGCAGGTCTTGTAACTAAAGGCTATCATGGATGTAAATGTTTTGGACCTTCTCTGAAGGCTAGTTTCTCCAACCACCTATGAAATCCAGTGTACAACTGCTCGAGGGTATTCCTCCCAGAAGAACACCCTTATATAACATAAACATTTTCTTTCAATGGTAAACCATAGAGAACCCAAAGGACTGTGATAATGACACCATTTGAACGAATTAGAGCATATGAGAGAGAGAAGGAGAAGGAGATTAAAAAAATGTTCTATTCAAATTGGGATCATATGTTCAATGATCCAAAATTATTCGACACCTATGTTTAGAAATTTCCCATTAGGATGAAAAGGAAATCTATTGTTTATGATCTCCCCTATTGGGAGCATCTTAATATTTCCCACTTACTAGATCCCATGCATATATTTAAAAATGTTTCATCTTCTTTATGGAGGAACATATCATCAAAATAAAGTGACACTTTGGCTGTGAGGAGATATATTATTTCTTCAAAAACTAAAAAGAAACATTGGCCAAGACAAGAAAGTAGATGCTAGGTTGGTCCCTCTTGGTCTTTCAAAGAAGGTGATGTCCCATGGATTTTGAAGAAATAATATATTTATTTGGAAAAAGGAAGTTATATTGGGTGTGAAGGTGCCTTCTTTATATGGGTCTTCTCTACGACATTGCTTCACTATGTGTCAAGACCATTTGTCAGGGTTGAAATCAAATGACCATTTGAACCTTTTAAAGGTAAGACGTATGTTGAAAATATGATTTTATTATTTGTAATTTTTATTTTTATGCCATGGGATAAAGCATAATTAATTTTTTATGTGTTTAATTTGTACTGTCATTATCCTTTGCTCGTGTGTGGGTGTGTGAACCATGACTTCCCCCATTACCTAAGGCATTCCATATCTAAATTATTTCATCTTCTAATTCACCTAGTATATGAGGTTGAATTAGTCGCGGTGGTCTCCTGTCATTGGATGTTTTTTTAGGGAGGTACATGAAGAAATTGAAAGGATTTGTTCATCAAAAGGAAAAAACTTAGGGGTCTATGGCAGAGGGGTATATATCATATGAGTCTTTCTATTATGATAATGAGTACATCAAGAAGATCGACAACACACCAGGTGCAGTATTTTGGGACAACGAAAGGGATGAAGAAAAAAGAGAAGAGGATCTTCTCCAAACGAATGGAAAAAGGTGCTTGATAAATAGTAAGTGACTTATCGTTTGCCGAATTTCTACACAGTAACTATTCACACTGAAATTCATAATGTATATTTTCATGATATAATATGTACTACATGTTGGTTTTATTTCATGAATACATCAACGAATTCATAAATTGATGCCATCAATAAATTCATTCTTTACAATTCGGAGGTAACACATCTGTGGGTCGCATTGTACGAACAAACGAGGAGGAAATGGAAAAGTGACAGGAAATAATTCAGATGGTTGAATGGTATAAGCATGCCTTATCCTGATCATTTAAAATACAACATGCCAATGATATGCCCCAACAGTTGGGTTGTGGACCAAGTCAGAGAGAAATATGGTGCATCCGGTCATTACCTGCGTGAATAAGAGGATGCACTAAACATAGGGATTGGTTGCAACAACTTGGTAATAATATTTTTGTGTACATAATTTTTAACTTCTTAATGCACATTTCAATTGTAAGTACATCTATATTATTTTATATTTTAATGGTCGGATTATTAGACACATATTGACATTGTGATTTGTTCACTTTTTTATAGGTGCATTTGTTCCCATCTATGTGGGCATATGGACATCATTTTCGTACAGAGGATGCCAATGATGGACACATGACACAAGATTGTGGAGTGGAAGTCGAGTTCGACCAATCTAGTCATTCTAGCCACCACGATAAAAACACCATACAGAGGAAGTTAGGTTACGTTGGAAAGATACAAGAGATCATTCAAGTGGACTTCTCTTCTTTCCAATGTGTTACTTTTAGGTGAAAGTGGTGGGACACCTTTGATAAAAATAATGTAAAGGAGTATAACGATAGTGGGATGATATGTATCAACTCTAAAAATATGTGGGATGAAGCTAAGGAGCCTTATGTTTTCCCAAAACACTGCAACCAACATTTTTTTTACCTAGATGTGTTGGATAGAGATTGATGGTTTGTATTAAGACACGACCCTAGATCAAAACATATTTTTGAGAACAACAATGTTATCATGCCAAGCGAGGAAGATAATGAGGGTGATGAAAACATAGAGTGATATGTACATGTTTTATTTCATGTTTAATATTTTTTTTATATATTTTTGTTATATTCTTTATTTCACTAATTATATTCTTTTTTATTCATCTTTTGACAGAGGAAATGTTAAGTTAATTATAACAAATATTTGAACAATTTTAGTTGGTTCACAATCAATTTGGTGCGTAATGTGTTTCTATTTCAAATTATTTGTGATTGAATGGAACTATTGTTATTTGAAAATATTTATATGTCGTTGCATTTATTTAAAAATGTTTCATCTTCTTTAAGTATTTCCAATTGTGAAATACTGAAAAATGTTAAATATCTAGTTGAAATTTTAATGGGATATGAAATTTTACTTTTTATGTTGATATAATTAGATGTAATTATATGGTTGATATGCATGTTTAATAGTACAACATTTTTTAGGATATGTTAACATGATGATTTAAAAATTGAGTTTATGTTCATTTATTTTGTAGATTTAAAAGTAAGATTAACAAAAAAATGTGGTTTATAATTAAAAATTAAATTTATAACATGATTTTGTGATAATTTGGTTTTTAAATAAAGTATTGTTTGTTACTTTACATACTTTTATCATTTCTTTTGAAAATATTTATAAACTTATTCCCCCAATGTTGAGTAAAACCACAATTAGTGAAGTAATTTAAAATTTGATAGAAATCAACTTACGGAATAATGACAAAATTAACAATAGGAAGATTTGCATCCATTAAATTTTAAAGCCAATAGAATGCTTATCATTGGAGATCATAACTTTTTATAATAACTATTTTTAGTGTAGAAGAGTCTATTAAAAAAAAGTAATTAGTACAATGGAAAATAATATTTATTCATATGTAATTTGTTTTTTGAAAAAAAAAATAGTTAGAATGAATATGTATAATGAACTATCTATGCAATTATAGTTTCAATTTTATAATTACAGTTTCAACCATATTGAACTTTGTAATTTATAAAAATAAACAAGATGATGATAACCATCTTATAACAAACATAAACAACATCTAAAATACACATTTATATTCGCTAGCTAACATCATCTAATTATATATACCTCTATCACATATAAACATGATGCAGGAGCATCGCTCCACCTCAGCACACGCCAATCAATTTACACGCATGGTGCGTGTTGAGGAAAAGATATGAAATGATCTTACTCAAGCATTTTCAGACTTTACTTGGCTAAAGCAAAGTAGACGGGAATATCACCCTATGTTTATAGAAAAAAAAATAACATCCTAACTTACAAGTATAAATTATGAGTGCTTAGTCTAGTCTTTTATCAACAAAAAGCTTGTTGGAAATTAACTTTTTATGTATTTTTCTGAATATAACAGTTGCTGAAATAAATGTAAGAACATAAGTAAAGACACCAAGATGATAATCAAGACAGATGAGACATAAAGAAATCCTTTATTTCATTCCAATTCACAGACGAGTCATTTTCTTTACAAAATCTCATACATAAATCTTGGACCAAAGTCAAACTTAGACATCCCCGATGGAACATACAAAAGGAACTCTGACAGAAAACCAAAACTGAATTCTAAAAGCTAGATCAACTTGCCACATATGCTACCCACTCGACTCTGCACAATAGCCTTTATCAATCATGAAAATTAATTCACAAACAGACAAGTCTACACAGACTATCAAAGATAGATCAACACCTCTAAAAAACAAGTGTCTGAATGATTTGATTTAGCCCTGAATATTGGTGTCTATAATAAGACCCTACTATCATAAAAGAGAATTAGGTTGTGATGAATATATGAATGAATGAAAAATGAACTATCTCAACATAAAATAAAAGAGCAAACCTTAGCATGCTTCTACTTCCATCCCTCTTTTGTTCCTCCCTTTCCTTTTTCTTTTAAGAAATTAGAATTGGTTGAAGAAGTTGAACCAATTCATTAGTTAAGTTAATTAAAAGACTCAACTAGCTTTAGTTAGGGGGAAGAGTAATACATATAATAAGGGTCATAGTTAAATAATAACTACTAGGTGGAACCCCTTGTGACTCCCTTTAGTTCATAACAATCATAATAATCATAACATAGCCATTAGTTAAACAAAACACGCATCCTTGTGTCTCCCATCAACATATTCACTTTTGGCAATTTTAGCTCATGAAATTGAAATTATTTCAAAAATAATACTCATATATCCAAAATAAAACATGTTGTCCAAAGATCCCTAAAGTCAACTGTCATAAAACCACAGATAAAATAAAAACTCAAATTCCATATTTCCCGGTCTATGATGCAACCATTTTTTAGTCCTTCTCTTTGACAAAAGCGTAATAGGCCTTTGTTTTCAACCTTTTATTTTAATAGCTCATTCATGCATGCATGATTGATTAGTAACGATCTTTTAATTAACCATACATGACAACTCTTTCAAAATATGAAATGGATTTTGGCTTAGGAATATATCATACTCATGCAATCCAATCCATACAAATTGTTTTACCATTTATCAATGAGCAAGGGGTGAAAAGGGTTATGGGATATGCGAGGGGTTTGTATTGATCGAAACCATGATCCCATGAGGGGGCAAAGAAAACAGTTACTGCTCAATGACAAAAAAAAATCAACTGTAAGAAACACAATAAAACATCACTATAATCCACGCAAGTCATTGCCACTTTAAAATGTTTTAACATCGAAATTCTCTTGACTGTAATTAATTTCTAGAAACAAGGAGTGAAAAAATGAATATGGGAGGTGACAGGGTTTGTAATTAGAGAAAAATGAAATAATGGAAGGGAAGAAATACAATTATTGTTCATGAAATTAATTAAGTCATCCATAAAACATTCTGCGAAAAGAGATGCATCAACCATCAATCATCTTGAACAAATAACAATTTCTATGCGTTTAACTAAGTTATTGTTCATAATCAAATATCCAACATAGAGCCATCACAAGATAGTATACAATCCACACAGTCTATAAAGAGGATTTTATTCCCTTCTTTCATCTTATACCAATTTCCAAACAGTAGCCTTTCCACTCCATTAACTGTCGAAATCAACCACTACCCATACATTACTTCAATCAACAATTATACTCAAATTCATGTTTCCAAAATTCACAATGAAGTCACATAATCACTGCAATCGAGTTTGACATTTGAATGCTCTGATATTCATTAAACATATATATAGGAAGTAAACCCAATAATCCAGATTAAATTGCAAAATATGAATGGATATTTAAACATATATCCAACAACCATCATTTTGACACAAGCTATGCACATGGTAACTCATCTAGGCAATGTAATTCAACCACTGTAAAAAAAAACACAATTCAATGTGACTTAAAAGCTGGACCATCCATCCAAAACGATGAGGTCTTGACAACATTCCACTTTTAACAAATGGTTGATTGCAACAAATAAACATGCTTAAAACTCTGTGAAACCAAATCCATCTGTGTTATACATAGTGCATAGTCACCAAAACATTGTGATGCAATATCTCTATTAAACAAAATAAAAAACATAGGCATAGTAATCACTCAATCCATCGTGCTGAGTCATTAATAACACAATGTCAATTTGGTTTAATCAATCTGTAACCAAATATGTTGTGCAAACTCAAGCTTATATAATCGAACAAACATAGGGATACAGTGATATATTCTCTACAGTCATCTGGTTCAATAGTCATTGGGCCCTAAAGAAAACCACAGTTACCATGCCCCTTATTTGTTTTTTCAAAAACACCATACACACAACACGACATACATGAGCCACATCAAGCATTTGTACCAACGCTAGCTATTCATCCAAATAATCATTAGTGCAAATACCAGTGACTGCGTCTCAACCATCAATTCGCCATTGTCATAAAAAAAATCAATCAATCTAACAAGTTGTGGCAACTACGCATACCCCTGTATTGATTTGAATCGGGGAAGCGACCCTCTCCTTTAAGAAATACTGAGTTATTAATCATAAGGAGAGCGATTGTTTAATTTAATTTGTGCCAATAACAATGAAAGATTTGTCATTATTATTACATAGGTAGTAACTAAATTCCAACCAACATGACTGTCATATGGCCGACTGGGTGAGTCTGCATTTAAATTCATTGGCCACACATTCAATCCACAATAACCCATAACAACTTGACAGGCCCGACAGTCTTCCTATGAAACAGTAGACTGGAGGGTTAAGGGTTTTCTCGGTAGCCATCACAGGAGGAACAAATCCAACTTCTCATAATATGAAAAACTTTGAGGCCAAAGGTGTACACAAAAAGAGGGCTATGATACGTTTGTGGATAGGAAACAATTCCATGACAGGGGCCATAATAGGAGGTGAGGCTTTAACTTGGCATGGAAATTTTATTTTCACGTAGGGTATAACCCTCGTGCCCTTTGATCAAACAACTACCACACAGAGGTGAAGACATGGTCAAGTAAGAACAGAAAACCCACTTCATGACCTCTAGTGGTGAAATCAACCAACTTCCCACATGTACAATGCGTGGTGACACAAACGCTTCAGTCATTAAACCCCATAAAAACCCACAGACTGGATACAACAATGAAAAATCATGAAGATAGCCCACCAAGACCAACAAGGATCTTCTAAGTAAACCAACAAGGATAACAAAGATCTCTTGTGACTGATAACTCCCCAGGATAACTAGAAATTCTATGAATTCAACATCATTTCAAAAAGAATCATCAACGTTACATTCACAATCACCATTTACACAGTCGCAATACTTGAGGAAAGCACAACTAATACACTTGAGCCAATATCCATTTCATAACCAGAGTAGACTCATGAAGGGATAAAAAAATAACATACCTGTAATCAAATTTATTAAAACACAAGTTGGTCGAGAGGTTCCTCCCTACTGAGAAATCGAAGCATAACCACAACAATAATGTTTGGAAGATAACCTGACTAGGGTGGCGTCCAACGGTAGGGGTAAAGGTGATGTGCAGTAAATTCACATCACCTACCTACTTCAAGTTCATTCAATTCTTAGTACACACCAACTACTAATGAAACAAATCATCCACCTTGAATCAACAACCTTTAATTTCCAAGAGTGCCACCTGTATCACATAGTACCATCTCTACTATGCATAAATTCATACCAACTATGCTATATACAACCTCGATAACCCGCATGGCTATCCTATGTTAGCTAGGATTTTGCACAATCCTTTTTAATGAATATAGTATAACATGTTATCATAGGATAGTTTCTTCTTTTAGTTCCTTTTCATTTGTTGTTACTAACATGTGTATGTTGTAGGTGTCACAAGTAATAGATCCAAGAACAATCAGCAATGGTAACAATGAAAACTTTCGATATTACTTGATCTTGGAACAACAAGTGAGCCTTGTATAATATGCTTGATCCATTATCCAATAAAACAAGATATCATCAACCATGAAAGTAGTGTCGAACAGTAACATAACATCGAATAAACACCAGACTTGATCTCTAATCTATGAGGGGTCCCACCTACGAGTATTATTTAACTTTTATAATAATAGGCTTTATCAAAACTTTGTGGTCCAAACTTTGTTGTGAATTTAATCGCCAACAAACTAGCGACTCCACAGGAAAATTTGTTTTCAATAGATTTAGAACTCAAAACTCATGGTTTCACAGACCAAGAGTAGGAGGTCAAGAAAATATAACCAGGAAGATTATACAACAGGGGGAAGTGAGTGTATTTAATGGAAATATGACCAGGAATTTGGGAATAACTTATGAAAAATGTTAAGTATGAGGGGTTTTATCACTATATGCATAATCCATCGACCGAAATCTTCTCTTTAACTTTTGAGGAAAATTTCCAGATTTTCTCTTAAACTCCCAATGGATGAAGAAATGGCTGGAAGCGGGAGATAACCAATTCTTTATAAGACATCAATGGAAATATATAACAATTTAAGGGTCCTTTAGAGAAGACATCATAACATATGTGTAAGATTGATTGTTATTGACTAACAATGCTTGCAGGAGTGTCACTGTGGAAAATATGATCCAACATCTTATTCTCTACTGAAACTAAAGGATGACCAAAAACAAAGCCCAACAGAATAAAATTGCAAAAGATTAAAATAGCAAAAATAAAGTGATAGAAAAGTAAAGGCATTAGGAAATGCTTAAAACAAAAAACAACTAATGTAAGCAGAAGAAAGAACGAAAACCTGAAAACGGAGCTAGACTACTAAAATACAAGAAATCCAGACAATGTTAGAGCTTTTCAAGTTGGTTCCACATAATGCTTAAAGTGAGAACCATTAGTGCTGTAGGAAAACAATCGCTCCTGCAAATATTTTAGAATGTAAGAATTTTTACCTAAGATAAAAGCGATTTTGAAAGGACCCATCCATAATTTCTGAAATTTTGAATGTCTTCCCCTATCTGCGTGAGCCGAATCCCATAGAAGAACTTTTTCATTGACCTTAAACTTGACAGTTTCGACACTCTTGTTGAAATATTTCTTAACGGTTTGTTGTCTCCTTTTAATATTATCCAAATAAAACATCCTTTGTTCTTCCAAAGCTAGTAGTGCATTTACCCTTTGTGAAATATCTGAAGAATTCAATTCTTCGATCTATAGCATCAACCTTAAGGAAGAAAGTTATAAATCTATTGGAAAGAAAGCTTCTTGATCATAAACCAACTGAAAAGGTGTACAACCAGTGCTTACTTTTCCGAAAGTTCAATCTACTCAGAGGGAATAAGTGAGGAGAGTGTGCCACTGACGAGGCTTATCTTCGATGATCATTTTGACGATTCTTACCATATTTTTGTTGGTAGACTCGGCTTGCTCATTTCCTTGGGGATATTAAGATGATGAGGTGAAATGTTTAACCCCCAACTTGGCTAAAAACTGAGTCAGCTTAGCAGAAATGAAAGGGGGACCATTGTCTGTAATAATTTCCAATGGAAGACCAAACCTGGAAAAAATATTATTTTCAAGGAAAGAAATTACCTGATCATCTGTGGAATGCTTAATTGGGACAAATTCAGCTCATTTTGTAAAATATTCCATGGTTGTCAGAAAAAAAAACTTGCTCGGCTGAATAAGGAGGATTAATAAGACCAATAAAATCCAATCCCCACTTTGAAAAGGGAAAATCTAGCACGACAGGTTGTAATGGCATGGCTGAAAGGCGTTCTTTCCCAGTAACTTTTTGGCACTTGTCACAAGACCTGTAAAAAACAAAAGAGACATGAAATATTGAAGGCCAATAACATCCTTTTCTAATAATGTTGAAAGTGATGGTTTTTGCATAAAAGTGACCTCCTACATGAATGACAAAGATTGAAGAGTCGTGAGCTTCTTGCAACAATTTATGTGCATCTTCATTTTTTACACAGCAAAGCAACACACCATCAACAGATCTTCGAAATAAAAAGTCTCCTATAATGACATATCTTACAGATTCAAGAGGGAGACTTCTCCTTTGATGAGTGTCTAAGTTTTCTAGACATCTTCGGTTCTATAAATAATAAACCAAATTCATGTACCAAGGATGTTCAAACACAGGGAGGATTTGATTGTCAACGTAAAAGAGAGCTAAAAGGGAACTATCTTCTTCATCAATTTCTTCACCATTCTCAACATGTTGAGCCAAGTGATGGGCTAGGTCATGTCCCTTAATAGTGGCATAAGTCACGATGTTTAGATCATTCTCCTAGATCTTGGCAAGCCAATGTGAAATCTTCCATGAAAGATAAGTCTGTGAGAGCACACATTTGACAACACGTAAAGGGAATTTTACCAATGTATGCTTACCTAAGATGTAGTGGCGAAACATTTCGACAACCTTAACAAGAGAAAAAGTGTGTTTCTCAATAAAAGAGTATTTAAATTCATCATCAAAAAAACTTTGTCTCATGTAAGCCACATGTTTTTCATTTCCTTGGCCATCATTTTTCATAAGGACAGTAGAAACTGCCTCCTCAGTGGAATTAGTATATATCGTGAATTCCTTCTCAAAATCCGGCTTTGCCAAAACTGGTGCAGAGATGATTTCTTTCTTAATCCCTTCAAAAGAATTTTCACATCATCAGTCCAAGAAAAATAATGGTCCTGCTTAATAATATTATCGATTGGCTTGACCATCACTGTGAAATTTGGAACAAACCTACAAACAAAATTAATAACCCCCATAAAGGCTTGAACTTATTTCTTGGAAGTAGGAGTAGGAAGAATAAGGATAACAGTAATCCTTTCAGGATCGATACTTATTCATGAATCAGAGACAATGTGTCCAAGGATATTTCCCTCGATAACACCAAAAATGGACTTGGAAGGGTTTAGGGAAATTCCAAATTTCCTACATCGCATGAAATTTTTTCTCAGATGAATAAAATGATCTGATCTGATTTTAGAGTAAACTCTTAAGTCATCAAGGTAGATCTGAATTATCTTACCGATCAAATTGTCAAAAGTTAATTACATAGCTCTCTGAAAGGTGGAACCTGCATTAGATAAACCAAAAGGCATACATTTGTAAGCAAAGGTACCCCAACGAGTAATAAAGGTGGTTTTATATGTATATGTCCTTTTTACCTTGATTTGATTGTAACCAAAAAACACATCGAGTAAGAACATCATTTGTGACTCTGCAACTTGCTGCAAAATCATTTCCATGTTGGGGAGGGGAAAGTGGTCCTTTATACTAGCTCAATTTAATGCACGAAAATCGATGCACAGTCTAATATGACCAGTTGTTTTCCAAACATGGACTAGATTTGAGACCCATTCATAATATTTGACTGGAAAGGTGATTCAAGCCTTCAAAAGTTTTTCCAACTCCTTTCAAATAGTTGCTTCTAGCGCAGGGTTGATAGGTCTTTTTTTTTTCCTAACTGGTTTTACACCTTCCTGAATGGGAATGGAATGTTGTACAAGGATAGGATCAAAACCAAGAAGATCCTCATAAGACCAAGCAAAAACATCTTGAAATTCACCAAGCAACTTGGAAAACTTCTCCTTCTCTTCATCTGAACATTTGGCACCTATTTTGACTTTCTTTGGAGTCTCGGGTGTCCCAATGTCCAAGGAGATGGTTTCGACCACCTTCCTTTTTGACACTTCTTCTTTTTGTTTCTCCTTGTTGCCTACATCACTTGAATAAAATGAACTCTCTAGAGGAGTCAAGCCTTTAGGAATATTTTTATCTTCTATGAATATAATTTCTTTAGGCTTAAAAGGTTCATTTTGGATAAAAGCACAAATTCTCTCATCATTGGGAAAGACCTACCAAGATTCTATATTGTCAGGAATATGTGGATGATATAGTGATTAAAAGGTACAATCAGGTCTATGTGGCAGAAGTGGTCGAGTTGGGGAGGCTGCAAAAATTGCTAACCAATTAGCCATTGATTTTAACTCCCTTTTAACATGGGTAATGTTGAAATATAAAAGGTTTTAGATAAGAGCCCAAACAGTTTGGGTGTATTGTTTCATCAACTTGTTTCTAGGAGAGTAAATTTTACGCATAAGATTCACAACAAGATCAGAATCCCCAAAAACTCAAAGGTGACCACAACCAAGATTATAAGAACTTTCAATGCCTAATAACAAGGCTTTGAATTCAATGACATTGTTAGTGAAAGTGAACTCCAACCGATAAGAAAACTTATGTATTTTTCCTATAGGAGAAATCAAGATAATGCCATCTTTGTTACCTTCATTTGAGCATGAACCATCAAAGTGAATGTGCCACATGCCATCATCTAAATTGATTTGTTTCATGGAAATGTTATCTTCCTCAACAAAGATGGAATACACTCCTAAGTCCTCCTCGATATAGTTTATGTTATGCTATGGGACACTCTCTATGTAGGGTGATATCCTTCCTTCTCTAAAGACCATAACATTTTTTTCGCTTCGAGGAACAGATAAATGTGTTTCGGCAAGTGAGAGGTACCCACCCATTGAGGCTTGCCAATCTCTTCCTAAGATGATTGAGTAATTTCTTACTGTCATATCGATCACCTAAATATTGAGGGTCGTCTTTGTTTCAGGATGGGCACACAAAACTAAGGTCACATCTTTAATCTCACCTATGGTCTTTTGTTGTAGACTATTATAAGAAATCATGCTTCTGGGATTTTCATCTGTACAAGACAAGCCTAGCACTTCCATAATAATATTTGACATCACACTTGGGCACGAACCACCATAAATGAGGAAACAATGGGAAATTTTGTCCATGAACTTTACATAAATGTAAAAGGGGGTTTTTTTTATAGGGTATCTAAAGTTATGTACACCTACTTTATTTACAGAAGAATCCTCTTTGTCTACCTCTTTGGAAACATTGTCTACAACAGAAGATTTTCCTTCGATGAATTGTTTCATATGCATCTATTGTTCAGGGATGGCAACCATGTCTAGGAGGGTTGCATCTGCTTTGATTTTATCCAATTGATTCAAGATATTTCATTTAGAAGAGGGAAGAGGGGGGGTGATTCTTTGAATCTCGGGAATTTTAGGAACTTGGGACGTAGCAACAGTCGAGGATGAGCTCGGGCTAGAAGAACTGTGAGGAGGATCAAAATTACCCTTGGGAGCATAGGATTTTCTCCTAGTGTTAATAGCCATGACATCCTCTGGCTCCGCAAATTCTAGGACAACAATAGTAACTTTCGGTCTCTTACCAAAGATCTTATCTCTAGCACTCTTCTTTACCTCACATGTCATTTCTTCACATACAAAATTTTCACCAACTCCGAGGCAAGATAGCCTTAGGCTAAAAATTGTTTTCAAATGGATTTATAAAGGGGGGTGCATAAGAGGATGAAGCTCCAAGGGTGAGAGGGGATACAGTACCCTTCCGCTCAAATGCTATCATATGATTTTTCATATATTGTACTAGTTGTAAGAGAGAAGACATGTTTGTTTTCCTAATTGATTCTCCTTGGGGAAGACTAGTTCTTTCAAGTTGTTCTTCATACTCTGAGAAAGTATGTAGAGCGAAACGAGATTATCAATGGCATTTTCTTCAAGCCTATGACGGTAGGGAGAATGCAATGCATTGTAGTAATGCATGAAAGAGGCTTACTTCTAGGGGTGGATAAGCTCAAGGATTTGATTGTACATCTTTGTGAAACGCAAGTTGAAAGACTTGTTGGTCTCACCATCTTTATAAGCGACGTTATTGTATTCCCTTAACTTCTCGACAGGGCTTTTTGATTTCCCATAAGTGGATCGGAACCAATAGATTAACTCCTCCCAAGTAGACAGGATCTTAGGAGGAAGGTCAAAGAAGTCGGCCACAACCTTTCCTTCCAAGGAATTGACGAACAAGTGCATGCAAGTGTCATTATCGTAAGCCTCTATGTTATGAAAAGCATTAGAAAATTCCACTAGGAGTTCATTGGTATTGACATTATTATTTCCTAAAAAATTAGGCAAATGCTCTTTAAACTTCGGAAGTGGGTGAGTAGCAGGTGCTAGGTTAAGAGGAGATGACACATGCCATGGTGTGGTTGTGGCATCTTTTTCGAACTAAAAAATCCCATACTTTTTAATGACTTTGGTGGGGTTTGTAGTATATTGGATAGATATATGGTGGGTGTACAAGCTACCAATCATCGATGATGATGAAGATTGGGGAGATGGAGCACTTCCAGTGTGACTAGAGCTTCCACTAGATGTCATCTTGTGGATGATAGATTAGGGGAAGAAAGACGAGTTGGATGAATTAGATAAATTTCCCCTTAGAGAACTTTGTTGGGAAGATAACATAATGTTTCTTCTTCCTATTTCATCAATAGGATTGATTTTGGGTGACAAGTCTCTTCTTCTTCTAGAAGCACGAGAGTCTAAGGACATGAAAGAAAGGCCAAAACTTGAAGAAACAAGGTTTGTTGTTGATTTCTAGGTCGTTGAAGTCTATCCTCCAATTTTTCTTGAGCACTAATATATCGTTCAATTGCTGCCCAAGAATGGTTAAGTTCGTCACGTGTATTGGCAGTGTCTAGAATGGTGTTAAATAAGTTCAAAGTAATGTTGGCCTGGTCTTGAATACCAGGCTCGATATTGGGCTGCCTTACAACATGAACAATCATTAATAGCAAAACAATCAAAGAATCAATTTCAGAAAAGAAATATGTATCAATGAAAAATTGAATATAAAATTTAACCAAAGAGATATCAAGGATCT
The DNA here is from genome assembly GCA_009831015.1 of Picea engelmannii. NCBI lineage: Eukaryota > Viridiplantae > Streptophyta > Pinopsida > Pinales > Pinaceae > Picea > Picea engelmannii. Next base: position 168,552 of record ML796622.1, read on the forward strand.
CCCTAGTATGGTTGCCAAATAAATGTTGAGGAAAAGATATGAAATGATCTTACTCAAGCATTTTAAGACTTTACTTGGCTAAAGCAAAGTAGACGAGAATATCACCCTATGTTTATAGCCAACAAAATAACATCCTAACTCACAAGTATTAATTACGAGTGCTTAGGATAGTATTTTATCAAAAAAACGCTTGTTGGAAATTCACTTTTTATGTAATTTTCTGAATATAATAGTTGCTGAAATAAATGTAAGAACATAAGTAAAGACACCAAGATGATAATCGAGACACATGAGACATAAAGAAATCCTTTATTTCATTCCAATTCACCGAAGAGTCATTTTTTTTACAAAATCTCATACATAAATCTTGGACCAATGTCAAACTTAGACATCTCTGATGGAACAAACAAAAGGACCTTTGACAGAAAACCAAAACTAAACTCTAAAAGTTGGATCAACTTGCCATAGATGTTGCCCACTCGAATTTTCACAATAGCCTTTATCATTCATGAAAATCAGTTCACAAACAGACAAGTCTACACAGACTATCAAATATAGATCAACACCTCTGAAAAAAAAGTTTCTGAATGATTTGATTAAGCCCTGAATATTGTTATCTACAATAAGACCCTGCTATCATAAAAGAGAATTAGGTTGTGATGAATATATGAATGAATTAAAACTGAATTATCTCAACATAAAATCAAAGAGAAAACCTTAGCATGCTTCTGCTTCCATCCCTGTTTTGTTCCTCCCTTTCCTTTTTATTTTAAGAAATTAGAATTGGTTGAAGAAGTTGAACCAATTCATTAGTTAAGTTAATTAAAAGACTCAACTAGCTTTAGTTAGGGGGAAGAGTAATAATTATAATAAGGGTCATAGTTAAATAAAAACTAGTAGGTGGGACCGCTTGTGACTCCCTTTAGTTCATAACAATCATAATAATCATAACATAGCCATTAGTTAAGCAAAACACACTTCCTTGTGTCTCCCATCAACATATTCACTTTTGGCAATTTTAGCTCATGAAATTGAAATTGTTTCAAAATTAATACTCATATATCCAAAATAAAACATGTTGTCCAAAGATCCTTGAAGTAAACTGTCATAAAACCACAGATAAAATAAAAACTCAAAATCCATATTTCTCGGTAAGCGATGCAACCATTTTTTAGTCCTTCTCTTTGACAGAAGTGTAATAGGACTTTGTTTTCAGCCTTTTATTTGAATAGCTCATTCCTACATGTGTGATTGATTAGTAACGATCTTTTAATTAACCATACATGACAACTCTTTTAAAATATGAAATGGATTTTGTCTCAGCAATATATCATACTCATGCAATCCAATCCATACAAATTGTTTTACCATTTATCAATGAGCAGGGGGTGAAAAGGGTTTTGGGATATGTGAGGGGTTTGTATTGACTGAAACCATGATTCCATGAGGGGGGAAAGAACACGGTTACTGCTCAATGAAAACAACAATCAACTGTAAGAAACCCAATAAGACATCGTTGTGATCCACGCAAGACACTGCCACTTTCAATTGTTTTAACACTGAAGTTATGTTGACTGTAATTAATCTTAAAATAGGGAGTGAAAAAATGAATATGGGAGGTGACGGGGTTTGTAATTAGAAAAAAATGAAATAATGGAAGGGAAGAAAGACGATTATTGTTCATGGAATTAATTAAGTGATCCATAAAATAGTCTGCGAAAAGAGATGCATCAACCATTAATCATCTTGACCAAATAACATTTTTTGTGTGTTTAACTAGTTTGTTGTTCATAATCAGATATCCAACACAGATCCATCACAAGACAATATACAATCCACACAATCTGTAAAGATTTTATTCCCTTCTTGCATCTTATAAAAATTTCCAAACAGAATCCTTTCCACTCTGTTAACCATCGAAATCAACCACTACCCATACATTACTTCAATCAACAATTATACTCAAATTCATGTTTCCAGAATTCACAATGAAGTCACATAATCACTGTAATCGAGTTTGACATTTGAATGCTCTAATATTCATTAAAAATATATATAGGTGGTAAACCCAATAATCCAGATTAAATTTCAAAATCTGAATGGATATTTAAACATATACCCAACAACCATCATTTAGACACAAGCTATGCACATGGTAACTCATCTAGGCAATGTAATTCATCCACTACAAAAAAAAATAAAAAAAATCAATGTGACTTAAAAGATGGACCATCCATACAACACGACAAGGTCTCGACAACATGCTCCTTTTAACAAATGTTCGATTGCAACAAATAAACATGCTTAAAACTCTGTGAAACCCAAGCCATCTGTGTTATACACAGTGCATAGTCACCAAAACATTACGATGCAATATCTCTATTAAACAAAATCAAACACATAGTCATAGTAATCACTCAATCCATCATGTTGAGTCATTAATAACATAGTATTAATTCAGTTTAATCCATCTGTAACCAACTATGTTGTGAAAACTCATGCTTATATAATCGAACAAACATAGGGATGCAGTGATATATTCTCTACAGTCATCCGATTCAATAGTCATTCGGCCCCAAAGAAAACCGTAGTTACCATGCCCCTTATTTTTTTTTGCACAAACACCATACACACAACATGACATATGTGAGCCACATCAAGCATTTGTACCAAAGCCAACTAATTATCCAAATAATCATTAGTGAAAATACCAATGACTGTGTATCAACTATCAATTCACCACTATCGTAAAAAAAATCAATCAACCTAACAAGTTGTGGCAACTACACATACCCATGTATCGATTCGAATCAGGGAAACAACCCTCTCCTTTAAGAAATACTAAGTTATTAATTATACGGAGAGAGATTGTGTAATTTAATTTGTGCTAATAACAATGCAAGATTTGTCAATATTATCATAGAGGCAGTAACTAAATTCCAACCAACAAGAATGTCATATGACCGACTGGGCGAGTCTGCATTTAAAGTCATCGGCCACACATTCAATCCACAATAACCCATAACAAATTGACAGGCCCGACATTATTCCTATGAAAATACATATTCGAGCGATAAGGGTTTGCTCGGTAGCCATCATAGGAGGAACACAACCAACTTATCGTAATAGTGAAAACTTTGAGGCCAAAGGTGTACACACAAAGAGGGCTATGATTCGTTTATGGATAGGAAACAATTCCATGACAGGGGTCATAATAGGAGGTGAGGGTTTAACTTGGTGTGGCAATGTTATTTTCACGCAGGGTATAACCCTCATGCTCTTCGATCAAACAACTACCACACAGAGGTGAAGACAAGGCCGAGTAAGAATGAGAAACCCACTTTGTGACCTCTAGTGGTGAAATCAACCAACTTCCCACATGTACAATGCGTGGTGACATGAACGCTTCAGTCATTAAACCCCATAAAAACCCACATACTGAATACAACAATGCGAAAGCATGAAGATATCCCACCAAGACCAACAAGGATCTTCTAAGTAAACCAGCAAGGATAACCGAGATCTCTTGTGAAAGCTTACACCCTAGGATAACTAGCAATGATATGAATTCAACATCATTTCAAAGAGAATCATCAATGTTACATTCACAATCACCATTTACACTGTCGCAATACTTAAGGAAAGCACAACTAATACACTTGAGCCAATATCCATTTCATAACCAGAGTAGACTCATGAAGGGCTAAAAAAATAACATACCTGTAATCAAATGTCTTAAAATGCAAGTTGGTCGAATGGTTCCTCCCCGTTGAGAAATCAAAGCATAACCACAGCAGTAATGTTTGGAAGATAGCCTGACTAGGGTGGCGTCCAATGGTAGGGGTAAAGGCGATGTGTATTAAATGCACATCACCTACCTACTTCAAGCTCATTCAATTCTTAGTACGCGCCAGCTACTAATCAAACAAGTCATCCACCTTGAAACAACAACATTTAATTTCCAAGATCGCCACCCGTATCACATAGTACCATCTCTACTATGCAGAAATTCATACCAACTATGCTATATACAACCTTGATAACTCACATGGCTATCCTATGTTAGCTAGGATTTTCCACAATCCTTTTTAATGCATATAGTATAGCATGTTAGCATAGGATAGTTTCTTCTTTTAGTTCCTTTTTGTTTTTTGTTACTAACATGTGTTTGTTGCAAGTGTCACAAGTAATAGATCAAAGAACAATCAACAATGATAACCATGAAATTTTTTGGTATTACTTGATCTTGGAACAGAAAGGGATCCATGTATAATATGCCTGATCCATTATCCAATAAAATAATATATCATCAACCATGAAATTAGTGTCGAACAATAACATAACATCGAATAAACACCAAACTTGATATCCAATCTACAAGGGGGTCCCACCTACTAGTATTATTTATCTTTTATAATGATAGGCTTTAGAAACACTTTGCAGGCCAAACTTCATTGTGAATTTAATTGTTAGTAGTGCGCATTCAAGGAAGGGAGAGGTGTCTCCCTCTCATTTTTCCTCAAGGATCGGAAGCGTGATCTAGGCATTTAATGATGACAAGCTGGAAGAGCCAAGTTGTGTCTTTGCACAAGATTGAGATAAGGTCTCCATTAAGTGGTTGATGGTAGGAGGGATCTGCATCCCATTTGGAGCAAATTTCAATCATTGTAATTTTCCCATTCGAAAGTCATTTTGAATGGTGAATTAACACCACTAGTTTAGCTTGGAGGGAAGCTCGTCGAGCCCCTCGTGTATAAATCTTTGTATTTTTTCCAAGTAGAGGTTGGTTATAGAGGATTGTAAGGGGTTGTAAGAGGGTAGCCAAGAAAGAGTTGGCCAGGAGAAAAATGCATAGAAGTTAGGGATATTGATGAGAGACAAGGCTCATTCGCAGTCCAGACTCAAACATTTATAATTTGATGTTCTACCATTAATAGAAAATGGCAATCCTTCCTGTTATCAATTTTTGTGTAATGGATGTGTTATGAATGCCATTTGTATGCATTTGAGTTGTAGATGAATGTTAGAAACCGTTTGGATAGAGATACAGTTTTCTATCTGTGAGTGTGTCGGAATAGGTTTGGTTCTCTAGGATAAGTGAAAGGAGTGCGTGACAAAGTGAGGAAACTCTGTGAGCCGATGCAAAGAGTGTGTGTCTGAACTCAGTGGAGTTAGAAGAGAGACTTCCAGGAGGGCATACCAGATAAATTCATAGACTCAGGAGGAAATTTCAAGGTGTTTATGTACCTTGGAAAGAAAGGTTGTGATGGAGGAAACACAGTCCAGAGTTACTGAACACTCTAAAACGCTCTACCAGGAGAGCATAGAGAAAGTACGAGAGTGCACAAGAGAAAAACTATTGAAAGTGTTGGAATCCTTAAGAGAATCTTAGGGTTGTTGAACACTCTGAGGAAGGAAGGATTTGCAAGAGTGCATCGACAAAGGAAAGGAGATGCCTTAAGATGCTTAGGTAGGCTAAGGGATAAGCCGTAGAAAATCTCAGTCGAGCACAAGGAGTGCGCCAAGGATACTGTAAGTCCATCTTACAAGCTCATGGAGGAAGAGCATAAGTTGGCAGGAGGGAAAGAGGAGAACGTTCATTGAAGGACGTAGAGGAACGAAGAACATTGAATGTTTTCAGGTCGAGCAAAGTCGTAGGAGAGTCTGTGCAGAACTCTGCAAGGAGTGCATAAGATAATTATGAATAGCCTAAGTCTCGAAGGAGAAATTTGTGCTAAGTGTGAAAAGGAGTTGAGGACTTGCCAAAAGTCCCGAAGGCCAAAAAATCATCTATTTTTCAGGTAGATAGGTGGAAGTATATCCGAGAGCTCAAGGAATCGGACTTCAGAAGAATTGCAAGGAGAGAAATTAAAAATTCATAAAGGGTGAAGTGCGGAGCAATTCTGGACCATTGGATTCAAGAGGGTGCGTGGTGGAGATCTACGCATTTTAGAGGAAGAACCCTTTCGAAGAAAAGTCAAGGAGAGGATACCCAAAGAGCTAGGAGATGAAGTAATCCTAGTATTCCATTGAGAAAGGACACATGGCGAGAGATCAGTGCTTCGCTGATTCATAAATCGGGAGAAGTAGAGTTGAGAGAAGAGAGGACTCACAAAGTCCGAACTTGCGATTCGATGTCAACCGTCGATCATAAGGATAATGTGCATCGTAGATTTGGTCCTGGAGAATTCACCGATTCAGGAATCAAGGAAAAGAGTGCAAGCAATTCACAAAAGTCCCGAAGCACAGGGTCGCAAAGGGAGCTAGCCCATGGTCGTCGTCAATGTCCATATTAAGGAGGGATCCTAGCATGGAGAGATAACATATTTTGTCTTTGAGATTTGAAAAGCGCTAAGGAGAGGGTCTGTGGGTGCCACACAACTTGCGCTGAGAAGGTGAAGGGTCCGTGTCAAGTTAATTTGGTTCCCATTAGGAGCCTGACAAACCATTCGATTTGGTGACTTGAACGATCCTAGACCAGGAGGTCACACAACCTAAAAGGAGAGGAGAACGGGGTGTGTTCTGTGTTGTCAAGTGGTATCAGAGCCTAATTTTATTCTCAGGTGGAAAGAAGGAGATAAAGAAGATACTTTGATACTAGGAGTATCAGAGCTAATGTTGAATTGATTTATGTAGGCAAGGGAGACAGAGTGTGATACTATTTTGAAGTTGTTTCAAGGTGTGAAACAAATGATAAATAGCCAGGTGGTTTGTAGGTGAAGCAAGATGGTCATTGGAAGACATGAACACAGTCGAGGGTCTGTCCACAGAAAAGCAAAGTGGAAATAGACAAGGAAATCAGGGAGATCGGGGAAGAGATGGAGTCGTTGGGATTGAAGATGTAGAGGGAGAAAAAGTTGCGATGGAGGTATGAATGGTCTTTGAAGAGAACAGTTAAGTGGCATGTTCAGATGTTGTTGACTAGAGGGAAGAAACAAGTGTTAAAAATATGGTTGAGGTATGCTAAAAACCTCGGTGATGAGGGAAAGAGATATGGAAAGGGTCTCATAGGTTTTTAGGTGGGAAATGAGAAGGGATCAGTGGATCCCGTAAACTGCCAGGTGGGCAAAGGAGACATCCCAAATTTCCATGTGGGCAAGGAAGAAGAGGTGAGCTCATCTGAAAGTTCATGTTAGAGGGTGTTGACAAGTAAAGAGGAAGTAGAAGAAAGACCTCGATCATGAGAAGATTCATGTGGAAATACATGCCGCATGAATGAATATGATGACAAGTTGGAAAATTTCATCACAACGAAGGAGAAGGGTCAAAGGAACATTCTGAACATTGGAGGAGTCAATATATTCCTACCAAGTAGCTGAGGAGAGGATAGTACAGATGTTGAAGATGCAACAGAAGGACATTGGTATGAGAATGTCATGGAGAAGGAGGAATAGATACTAAAATTTGTCCCCACAGAAGAGGAATGCCTATTTGGATTACTCACCTAGTGGGAAATGGAGTTAAAGGCACTGGAGGTATGTTTAGACAATCCAGAACTAGAAGGTGACTTCCATAAGATAGCCATGCCAGAGGAGATATGCTAGCATAAGTTGTAGCTGGAGGAGGTTGGAATGGGACCAGCCGAAGAACTGACAAGAGTCAATATGTAAAAAGGAGAAGTTGAGAAAAATCCCAGTGATGAGACATCTACAGGAGTGGAGGTTGCAGTAGTATGGAAAGCTAAGGCCATAAGAAATGAATGTAGAAATTTTGATACACTTAATGTATTCCTATGATTCTCCTGATCCAACAATTTCCACTACTGTTAAATACAAAATCGCTTCTACTATTATTCTTGCGGATTAAATTAAACCATGATCACAACCACAATCACAAAGTGAAATATCAATAACACACAACACAAAAGTTTTACCGGGAAAGCGTAAAGATAAAAACCCCACTATCATATATTATGTATATCATGAATCATGAAACAATCTCATACGAAACTCTAATCCAAGAGCTCTCAGTATAGTACAATCGTCTCACACTGTCATACACAAATCAACAAATACATGTGCCAATTTCCATGTCCAGATAGCCTGCCTCCTCTGCAATTCGAATTCTCACAATGAATTCAGATTATTACGAATTGCCTAGTTTGCACATGCTCATAAGCATATCCAATGCATGTGTGATCAAAATGTGTGATCAAATCACAACTGATAGCCAAACTGTCCCTTTCACCTGTTATCTCAACTGGGTCTCCACTAGATTTGACATGCATGTAGTTAACCGTGGTGAATCTTCAGTTGTATGTGAGTTCACTGATTAACTGAACTCTCACTAGTGCAACTGAGCTTAACTCACTTAACTACACTTATAATTCTGTTACAATTCCAAATCACTCAGTTATGAATGAGATAATAGATTAATATTTATTGTCTAATTTAATTAAGGGAATAGTAAATTAGACACATGTTTCTTGTTGACTTTTCAACAATGAAGGAGATAACTTGGGAGGTCGATGTGATCTACCCATTGAAAAGGAGGAAGTGTAGCAAGTTAGTCTGCAAAGGAAGAGCCAGCCAATGGAGAAGTTGGATGAGGTGATTGAGGAGATAAGGAATCTGATGTTGGGGTCGGCAGAGGAAGTGGTTAGAAAGGAGAATCTGGACAAAAGGAAACCTACATGGAAAACGAGGATGATGTAGAAACAACAACGGAGCAGAGGAGCATAGAGACAGCTCCAAGAGAAAGTTTGGGGTCCATGAGGATTTCTGTTAAGAGTCAAATATCAATATAGCATAGAAAAACCTCATAATAAGTACTCAATGCCTTGAAAAAGAGAGAAATTTAGATAATAAGCCTCTTCAAGGGGGCAACCTCCTTATGCCCACATAAATGTACAATTACAAGATGATTCAAAATGAAAATGTCTCCTTGGTATATATAGGAGACTAGGAGGTATAATTACAACTAATGGAATAAAGTCAGCATAAATAAAATAACATTACTAATGTAATATGCCCCAATTAAGGGGTAATGAGCCACAATTTAGGGCTTAACATGCCCCTCCCCTTGAGACAAGTGTTGTCCACAACGGTTGAGTAAATCTAGATGCTTCTGTATAAAAGACTCATCTTCCCAACTGGAATCTTCAATCGGTAGTTTCCTCCATTTAATGAGATACTCTGAAATGGATCTATTCCTAAGCTGGAGAATTCTTGTGTCAATGATGGCTTCAGGCTCCAATATGATTTTTCCTTCTTCACCAAGTTCTAGAAATATAGTTTGAACTGGGATCTTATCACCTGTAACCTTCTTTAAGCATGAAAAATGGAAAACTGGGTGTACTCATGAAGATGCAAGCAACTCCAATTTGTATGCCATAGTACCAATCTTTTGTGATGCAGGAGCATCATAAGCAGCCAAGCGAGCCTGAAGGCAGAAGACAGCTGGGAAAAATGCCAGCACATTTTAGCACGTTTTAAAAATGTTTTGAAATGTTTTTGAAAATGAATGCACATATATTAAATGTAATAAGCTAAGAGGCATACTTGCATTTATACTTAGACACTGTAACAGATCTAGAGCGATTTTCTATCATCTATCAATATAAAAGGAATTTAATCCCATTTAATGAAAGTAGGTAGGTTTGAATGAAGATTAGACAATTTTAGGAGAAGGAGGGAAAACGAATATAGACACCCTCATCTTTGTATCATTAGATTTATTATCATTATTGATAGGATAGAGCAGAAGGAGAGAGTTGTAGCAAAGAGTTGTAGAAGAAGACCCATGTACAGGAGCTTGAATTAATATAAGAAGCTTTGAATAAGATTTCATGGTGTTATGATGTTTTCTATTTATACATGGTGAATGGTATGCCTATGGTTGTTTTATTCTCTCTGTTATGCATTTTTTATGAGCCTATGTTGTGTATGTATGATTTCATGTTGAATGTTTGAAATCTGAGAGAGAAAGAGAATGAGTTTCAATTGTTTCTCTTCCTGAGTGAGAGTTCCTGCAAGGAGTGGAGTGGAAATGTCTGCAAGGTGTGTGTTGACAAGGGTTATGAGTTTTATCTCAGAAATCTCAGGAGGGATACCGTTGTTCTCATTCCAGTAGAAGTGCAAGTGAATCACAAAATTCGTGCAAGGTGTGCGCATGCTGGTTGAAAGCTTAGAACTTATCAACCAAGGGGAGAGTTGAAGGACTGTTGTTGCAGAAAGTGCACAGAGTCGAAAGATCAAAATACCCAGGAGTATTTGAAAGTTTTCCGCAAGGAGTGCGAGCAGGAACCCTTTTGGAGGTTTGAGTTTGTAAGTGAAATCTCGGGAGGGATAACACCTTTGAACACTTCAAAGGAGGACTGAGATCAAAATACTTCAAAAGGATATAGGAAGTGAAATCTTCATGCAGAAGGTTAAGTTCGGGTGAAACAACATCAACTCGTTCCATAGAGATTCTTGAGGGAAGAATCGAACGATTGGAATTCTCCATGGAGAACTCGCGAAGTCGCGAGGACCATAGGATCCAGAGGAGCTGCAGGGTGGATAAGGGTTGGAAAAAACCATTCTGTGGGGTTCAAGATTCAACGACGATCGTTTATCATGACTGTTGAGCTGTCAAGATCATTTCAACAAATCAGGGTATGTAAATCCGGAGTGCAGACGAACGGCTGTCAGAGGTTCATTCAAGTCCCGAAAGTCGGAAAGCTTGAGTGACAGGTGACAAGAATCCACATCAGAGATAGAGGACAATGGAGAATATAGGTGGCGTACTTCTCTCTAGGTGGAGTCAAAACTTCATTGACTATTTCTGGGTTTCGAAGGTTGGAGAGCCGGAAGCCTTGCATCAGGATTCATGAAGACGTGAAGTCTGAAACTCCAAATCGGAAAAAATTCCCGTAGGGGAGCCAATCTTTGCTGAACGCATCGTGGGGTTCAGTATTTAGGCATTTTTTAAGACAAGAGATAGGGGTTCTTTGTTCCAAAATTCACGAAACACGATACGAATGTGGAGGAGGACACAGCCAAACATTTTGGTGAATCGACATTTCGGGTTTTGGCAGTAGAGGGCTGAGAAAATCGACAATAGGGATCGCGAAATTGCGAGATTTGAAGTCCCAAATTAGTGAAGGGTGTGACTTTATTGTGGTCAAGGAGATTTGGGTTGGAGCCTAAAGTTGGTTCATGCAGGCTCAATTCATAAGGACCCGTGGATGCACCGTGAGTGTATGAGATATTCCCCGAGGGGAAACCAAAGAGTCAATTGAACTCAAGGGAAGATTTAGAAAGATCTTGCGTGGACCTCAACCCGAGGGTTCGGGGGTCTGCAACAAATTTGGTATCAGAGCATAGAAAGAGTTCTTTGCTTTCTGTAGCAGAGAAAAGAGGAACATTTTCAGCCATGCCACCAAGAATAAGAGACAGACCAATGCCTGATCCAGTAGTGGAAAGAGAAATGCGTGAATTATGTGTCAGGCTTGATGCCATGGAGACAGCACAGAGACACACAATTGACACTGGGGATATCAGCGAGGCTGAGAGTGAAAATGAAGATGGACACGAAGGAGAAGAAGTTGCAGTCAAAGATGCTATGGATGAACGCCTATTTAGGGTTGTTGCTAGGATAGGTGCTAGAGAAAAAATGGACATTCCAGTATATGAAGGAAACATGGATGTTGAAGAGATTCTAGACTAGATTAGAGCTCTGGATAAATAATTTGACTATGAGGATGTCGAGGAAGATAAGAAAGTAAAACATGTCATCACTAGACTTAAAGGGCATGCAACACTATAGTGGGATGAACTGCAAGATGACAGATGTTGCAAAGGCAAGCATAAAATCAAGAGCTGGGATAGAATGGTTGCAAATATGAAAGCCAAATTCATACCCAAGGATTATCAAATCACTCTGTTTTGGAGGATGCAAAATTCAAGACAGAAGATGATGTCAGTGAAGGAATACACTGAAGAGTTCTACAAGATAAACATTAGAGCAAGTCGTTGGGAAAACGATTATGAAAAGATGGTCAAGTACATGAATGGTCTGCGATATGACATTCAAGATGAGATGATCATGATAACCCTTCGGAATGTGGAGGATGATTATCAAATGGCTCTGAAAGATGAAGAGAAGCTGAGCCGAAAGAAAGGTCAAAGAGGTCGAGCTAGAAGTCAAGCCAGAGGCAAAGAAATTGCCCAAGACAGAACTCAGAAATCTAAAGAAGAAGGGAAGAAACCTCAAACTCAACCTAAGAGAGGGGGAAGCTCACAGAGAGGACAGTATGCTGATAAAAATACTTTTCCTCGAGCTAGAGGAAGAGGAAGAGGCAGAGGTGGTGAAGTGAACTGATTTGTCTATGGAAAAATCAGACATAAATCCTATGAGTGTCCATATAAGAAGTAAGAAAGTCAAACTCGCATTACCAAAGCACAGAGATGAAATGTTGAGGTAGAAGATGTTGAGGGCAAAAGATCCTTGATGATGCAGAAAGCTCTTTTAACGCCAGAGAAAGAGGCAGAGAACCCATCCCAAAGGAACAAACTGTTTCTGAATGCTTGCAAGACAAAAGACAGAGTATGTAAAGTCATCGTGGATAGCTGTAGCACACACAATCTCGTATCTATGGAGATGGTAGAAAAGATGGATCTGGAGATTGTTGTACATCCAAGGCCATACAGAGTTTTGTGGCTACAAAAAGGACATCAAGTAAATGTTACTAAACAATGTTTAGTTGAATTTAAAATAGGAGGATATAAGGATGAAATATGATGTGATGTCATTCCCATGGATGTTTTTCATCTATTGTTGGGTAGACCATGGCAATATGACACAAACATGGTTCATGATGGGAGAAAGAACACATACACCCTGGAGAAGAATGGGAGAACTCACATGGTGTTTCCGATTAAGGATAAAGAAGTGAAACCAGAGGTGAGAAACACTGTACTTCTTATGAGTGGGAAGGAACTTCTTAAGGAGGTTAAGAAGAAGGAAGACACACAATTTATTGTGGTCAAGAAGCCTAGAATTTCTTTGACTAGTACAAGAGTGGATGATTTACCAGAAGAAATCCATAAGTTGTTGGAAGAGTTCGTTGATATAGTAGTGGACAAAGTACCTTGTTCATTTCCACTGATTAGAAGTATAAGCCATCACATTGATCTTATACCTGGAGCCAGTCTACCAAACAAAGCAGCGTACAGGTTGACACTGCAGGAAAATGAAGAAGTCAAGAGATAGGTCTAGGACTTAATGGACAAAGGATTGATTAGAGGAAGCTTGAGTCCATGTGTTGTTTTGACAGTGCTCAGCCCAAAGAAATATGGAGGCTGGAGGATGTGTACAGATTCAAGGGAAATCAATAATATTACCATCAGATACAGATTTCCATCGCCAAGAATGGACAACTTGATGGATTGCTTGAGCGGAGCAAGATTTTTTTCAAAAATTGATTTGAAAAACGGGTATCATCGGATTCGAATGAGAGAAGGTGATGAATGTAAGGCAACATTCAAGATGAATGAGGGGCTGTATGAATGGCTTGTCATGCCATTTGTCTTAACAAATGCACCCAGTACTTTCATGAGGTTGATGAACGAAGTCCTGGAGGATTTCATTGGGAAATTCATTATTGTATATCTTGACGATATATTAATTTTCAGTAAAACAGAAGAAGAGCATTTAAATCATTTAGCTGCAATGATGAGGAGATTACAACAAGAGAAATTGTTGATTAATATGAAGAAATCGTCATTTATGAGGACATAACTCATTTATTTGGGTTTTGTTATCTCTGCGAATGCGTTGAAGATGGAACCAGATAAGGTAGAAGCAATTAAGAATTGGCCATCACCGAAAGGTGTGTTTGAAGTTCGAAGCTTCCATGGTTTAGCTAGTTTCTACAGGAAATTCATCCAAAATTTTAGTGGGATTAGCACACTGATGATGGATACGGTGAAGAAAAGACATAAATATTTTCATTGGACAAAGGAAGCAGAGAAAAGTTTCAATCCGCTGAAGAAGAAGATCATGGAGCAGCCAATTCTGGTGTTGCCAAACTTTAGCAAGACGTTCCAGGTCAAGTGTGATGATAGTGGATTTGCAATTGGAGCGGTCTTGAGCCAAGACGATAGGCCGATCACATATTTCAGCAAAAAACTGAATGAAGCGAAGGTCAAATACTCAACATATGACAAAGAATTCTATGCAGTCATACAAGCATTGAAGAAATAGAGACACTATTTGGTTCCTAAAGAGTTTGTTTTGTACAACGATAATCACGCTTTGCAATTCGTAACTCAACATGACAAGTTGAACCAAAAGCATGTCAAATGGGTTGAATACATGAAGAATTTTACTTTTGTGATTAAACATATTTTTGGAATTGCTAACAAAGTTGTTGATGCTTTGAGCAGAACATGTTTACTTATGCAGGAATTTAGAGTCAAAACTTTGGGTTTTGATAACCTCTGTTACACATCCAAATCACTCAACTGGATAAGTGTCGCACATACCTCTCACTTGTCGCAAGTGTCGCAACTCCTGTATAGCTTTTCGCAAATGTCGCAAGTTGGTCACAAGAGTATCATAGATACTGTTGAATCATGTTACCTCAATGACGACACTACAGAGGCACTTGAAACATCTCATTTACTCAGTTTGAAGGAAAGAAACTGGTCTACTGAAGTCAAACATCTCTTAACACCTTAGAAGGCTTCATAATCAAGGTTTTGGAAGGGGAACGCTCCTCTAACACTACCTGAGGAGCGTTGGCGCCCCTTCACCATGGCTGAGGAGCGTTATAGTGCTTTTCCACCCCTTTACAGGAGCGTTACCCAACTTTGGAGCGCTGGCGCTTCTCTGGACCTTTCTGGGAGCGTTATAGCACTCTGTGACATTTCTGAAGGAGCGCTCCCTATTCTGGGTGAACTGTTAGCCCGGTGAGGAGAATAAGGGGAGAATCATTCGAGTTTAGGAGGCAGTTAAGCTCGAATTCTTGGTTCTATCAAAAGATCTCTCAACCAAGGAAGAGGTTTCTAACTGGTTCTAAACATAACTCAAGTGGTTAGGCTCTCCCCAACCTATATAAGCAAGCTCTATGGTGAGGAGAAGGGGGGAAATTACATTTGTGAAACTTATGATCTTGGAGGAAATTTGCAGTCAGCTAGAGAAGAGCAATCAGTGCAGTTGCTGCCATCCAGGTTGTGGATCTTTCAGGCAAGGGTTAGACGAAGAGGACTTGACGAAGCTGTCGCATTCGCATCTACGATTGTAAGCATTGTTGTCGTTATTCTCATTAATATGACAAGCTTGGCCTGTTTCTTTCTAGTTCGTGTCTAATGTTGTCTAATGTTACATGAACTTATCATCTATTGATAGATCTGTTTTCAAGMTAATGTCARTAGAGTAGGAAGTGGTCGTATCTTGTTTTGTCCAYARACCCCAGCGAGGAGCAAAGGATTGGAGCGCAACTCGGAGCGTGCAGGGACAAACGTCGATTAAAAGGTACTTCTATCATCCCTCCTTCTCATGCATTAGGCTTAGATAGATTTGAAAGGAAGTCAGTGTCCATGATAAGCACTTTTYTGTCTAGGGTTAAGGTCAAACCTTAGAGGTCGATCTACTTGTCCACAGGCAGATTTTCCTACAACAACCTCAAAGAAATGTACAAGGATGACCCAGATTTTAAGGAAGTGTGTGAGGCATATGAGAATCCAGTTCTCAGGGACAAAATCCAATGGACTGAATATATGATCTAGTACGAATTATTATTCAGGGGCAATTAGTTATGTATTCCAAAATGCTTCATGAGGGACAATCTGTTGAAAGAAAAACATAGTAGAGGGTTGGTCGGACATTTTGGTCATGATAAGACGTTCTCAAAATTGAATGGCTCATATTTTTGGCCAGGAACGAGGACAAATGTTAAGATATTTGTGGACAGATGCAGAATTTTTCAGCACACAAAAGGGAAAAGGAAAAACACAGGGTTATACCAGCCATTACCCATACCTGAAAGGTCATGGGATGCAGTGAGCATGGATTTCATATTGGGGCTGCCAAGTACACAAAGAGGATGTGATTCAATCTTTGTAGTGGTAGACAGATTTTCAAATATGGAACATTTTATACTATGCTGGAAAACCAATGACGCAACTCATATTGAAAATCTATTTTTCAAGGAAGTCATCAGACTTCACGGCTTACCAAGGAGTATAGTTTCTGATCGAGATACCAAGTTCGTGGGACATTTATGGAGGACTTTGTGGAAGAAGCTGGGGACAAATTTATCTTTTAGCTCAGCTTATCATCCTAAGATAGATGGACAGACAAAATTTGTGAACAAAATCTTGGGAGATTTGTTGAGGAGCCTAGTGACTGAACACCACAGTTAGTGGGATCACATTCTGCCACAGGCGAAATTTGCCTACAATGACTTGTTCAACAGAAGCACAGGGGAGAGTCCATTTCAGATTGTATATGGAATGCAACCCAGGGGAGTATCTGAATTGAAAGATTCAGAACAAGCTGAATTCAGGAGTGCTAGTGTGGAGGACTTTGTAGAAGCAATGAAGGAGCTTCATAGCCAAATCAAGAAGCGATTGCAGATTTCAAGCCAAGAGTATAAGTGCAGAGAAGATCAACACAGGCGAGAACTTCAATTTGAAGTTGGTGATCTGATTCTTGCACATCTGAGGAAGGAGAGGTTCCCAAGGGGAACATATAACAAACTGAAAATGAAAAAGATTGGACCATGCAAGGTGATAAAGAAATTTGGGGCAAACACATATGAGATTGAATTACTCGATGGGATCAAAATTTCACCGATATTCAACATCTCAAATTTGTACCCTTACAAAGCTGAAGAAGCAGGAGTAGAGAATGAACAGACAGAGGTTCATTTGACCAAACAAATGCCTGTAGCTGAAAAGCCACAGATGGAAAGTATAATTGATAAGAGGGTCAGCAGGAAGACCAGGAGGAAAGAGTATTTTGAATACTTGGTCAAATGGAAGGGACATCCAGTTGAAGATGCCAGTTGGGAGGATGAGGCAGAAATTCAGAAGCATGGAAAAACCGTGCAAGATCTCATGAACAGGAGTTCATGAAAATTTTCAAGTAAGGGAGTATGATGCAGGAGCATCGTAAGTAGCCAAGCGATCCTGAAGGCAGAAGTCGGCTGGGAAAAACGCCAACACATTTTAGCACGTTTTAAAAATGTTTTGAAATGTTTTTGAAAATGAATGCACAGATAATAAATGTAATGAGATAAGAGGCGTACTTGCATTTATACTTAGACATTGTAACCAATCTAGAGCGATTTTCTCTCATCTGTCAATATAAAAGGCATTTAAGCCCAATTAATTAAAGTAGGTAGGTTTGAATGAAGATTAGACATTTTTAGGAGCAGGAGGGAAAACGAATATAGACACCCTCATCTTTGTATCATTAGATTATCATTATCAATAGCATAGAGCAGAAGGAGAGAGCTGTAGCGGAGAGTTGTAGAATAAGACCCATGTACAGGAGATTGAATTAATATAAGAAGCTTTGAATCAGATTTCATGGTGTTATGATGTTTTATGTTTATACATGGTGAATTATATGCCTATGGTTGTTTTATTCTCTCTTTTATGCATTTGTTATGAGCCTATGATGTGTATGTATGATTTCATGTTGAATGTTTAAAATCTGAGAGAGAAAGAGAATGAGTTTCAATTGCTTCTCTTCCTGAGTGAGAGTTCTTGCAAGGAGTGCAGTGGAAACGTCCGCAAGGTGTGCATTGACAAGGGTTCTAATTTTTATCTCAGAAAGCTCAGGAGGGATACCGTTGTTCTCATTCCAACAGAAGTGCAAGTGAAGCACATAAGCCATGCAAGGTGTGTTTAGGCTGGTTGAAATCTTAGAACAACCAAGGGGAGAGTTGAAGGATTGTTGTTGCAGAAAGTGCACAGAGTCAAAAGATCAAAATACCCAGGAGTATTTGAAATTTTTCCACAAGGAGTGCGAGCAGGGACCCTTTTGGAGGTTTGAGTTTGTAAGTGAAAGATCATGAGGGATAACACATTTGAGCACTTCAAAGGAGGATAGAGATCGAAATACTTCAAAAGGAGATATGAACAAGAATCTTCATGCAGAAGGTTAAGTTCTAGTGAAAGAACATCAACTCGTTCCATAGAGATTCTTGAGGGAAGAATCGAACGGTCGGAATTCTCCATGGAGAACTCACGAAGTCCCAAGGACCGTAGGATCCAGAGGAGCTCTAGGGTGGATAAGGGTTGGATGAAACCATCCTGTGGGGTTCAATATTCAATGACGATCATTGATCGTAACTGTTGAGATGTCAAGATCATTTCGGCAAATTGGGGTTTGTAAATTTTGAGTGCAAACAAACGATTGTCGAAGGCTCATTCAAGTCCCAAAATTCAGAAAGCTTGAGTGACAGGTGGCAAGAATCCACATCAGAGATAGACGACAACAAAGAAGACAAGTGGCGTACTTGTCGCCAGGTGGAGTCAAAACTTCGTTGACTGTTTCGGGGTTTCGAAGGTTGGAGAGATGGAAGCCTTGCATCAGGATTCGCGAAGATGCGAAGTCTGAAACTTTGAATTGGCAAAAATTCTTGTAGGGGAGCCAGTCTTTGCTGAATGCATTGTGGGGTTCGGCATTTTGGAATTTTTATAGACAAGAGATAGGGGTTCTTTGTTTTGGAATTCCCAAAATTGTGAAACGTGATACAGCTATGGAGGAGGACACGACCAAACATTTCGGTGAATCAACATTTCGGGTTTCGACAATGGAGGGTCAAGAAATGCGACAATAGGGATCGCAAAATTGCAAGATTTCAAGTCACGAATTAGCGAAGGGCACGACTTTATTGTGGTCAAGGAGATTTGGGTTGGTTCCTGACGTTTGTTCATGCAGGCTCAATTCATAAGGACCTGTGGATACACCGTGAGTGTATGAGATATTCCCCGAGGGGAAATCAAAGAGTCAGTTAGACTCAAGGGAAGATTTATAAAGATCCTATGTGGACCTCAACCCAAGGGTTTGGGGGTTTGCATCATTTTGCAACACCTTATAAGGGCCATAGTACTTTGCTGATAATTTATTATCCTTCTTGGTTTGCTTGAGGGACATCTATTTGTATGGTTGTATTCTTAAAAACACCCAATCTCCTACTTCAAAACGTCTTTCACTACGATGTTGGTCTGCTTGTTGTTTCATGCGATTTTGCGCCATGGATAGGTTGTCCTTTAATATTTGGAGAACTTATTATTGATTCTCGATGTGATTTTCCACTACTTGAACCTTATATTTTTCTTTTAGAGAAGAAGTGATGGAAGGAGGGTGGTATCCATAGAGTGCCATAAATGTTGTCATTTTTGTTGTAGTATGAAAGGAATTGTTGTACCACCATTCTGCCAAGGGTAACCGTTTGAACCATTGTGTTTGTTTATCAGAGACAAAGAAACGAAGGTATCCTTCCATAAATTTGTTCACTATCTCAGTTTGTCCATCAGATTGTGGATGATAGGATGAGCAATGAGCCAATTGAGTACCCAAACAAGAAAATATTTTTTTCCAAAAATGTCCAGTGAAGACTTTCAAAATCCAGGGAGCTTCCTTCTTTCATTAGGACAACACCAATTCCATTTCCCAAGGCATCACATTCCACAATAAATGTTTTTGTGAAGTCTGGAGTGGTCAAGACAAGAGTTTTTTTGGGATGGCCTTAAAACTGATGTTCAAAGGTTTGTGGCAGAATGTTTGGTTTGACAACAAAATAAGGTGGAAACAATTAAGACCCCAGGTCTTTTACAACCATTAGCCATCCCAAGTCAGCGCTGAGAGGAGGTTTCCATGGATTTCAACATAGGGTTATTGGAGTCTGAAGGAAAGAGTGTCATCATGGTAATTGTTGATAGACTGACCAAGTATGCACACTTTTGTGCACTCTCTCATCCCCTCAAATCCAGTACAGTTTCCACTGCATTCATGGAGACAGTTCAAAAACTACATGGCAGCCCAAAGATTATTGTAAGTGACAGAGATCCCATCTTCACTAGACATTTTTGGACAAAAATATTTTCTCGTTTGGGTGCTCAATTGTCTCATAGCTCATCCTATCATCCGCAATCTGATGGACAAACCGAGATAGTGAACAAATTTCTGGAAGGCTACCTTCGTTGCCTTGTCTCTGATAAACAAACACAATGGTTCAAATGGTTACCCTTGGCAGAATGGTGGTATAACACTTCCTTTCATACTGCAACAAAAATGACACCATTTATGGCACTCTACGGATACCACCCTCCCCCCATCACTTCTTCTCTAAAATAAAAATATAAGGTTCAAGCAGTGGATGATCACATCGAGCATCAACAATAAGTTCTCCAAATATTAAAGGACAACCTATCCATGGCACAAAATCACATGAAACAACAAGTATATCAACATCATAGTGAAAGACGTTTTGAAGTAGGATATTTAGTGTTTTTAAGAATACAACCATACAAATAGATGTCCCCTAAATAGTGGCTCATTACCCCTTAATTGGGGCATATTACATTAGTAATGTTATTTTATTTATGTCGGCTTTATTCCATTAGTTGTAATTATACCTCCTAGTCTCCTATATATACCAAGGAGACATTTTCATTTTGAATCGTCTTGTAATTGTACATTTATGTGGGCATAAGGAGGTTTTCCCCTCAAAGAGGCTTATTATCTAAATTTCTCTCTTTTTCAAGGCATTGAGTACTTATTCTGAGGTTTTTCTATGCTATATTGATATTTGGTTCTTAACATATGGTATCAGATCTTTCCACATCACCTCTTTAAGTTGTTCAAAAGTTATAGTTGCCTCTAGAGTCCATGAAAATGCATCCTTCTTAGTTAGTTCCGTTAAAGGTGTTGCTATTCTTCCATAGTGCCAAACAAACTTGAGGTAGTAACTTGTCAAACCCAAAAATCCTCTAAGATTCTTCAATGTTTTGGGAATCAGCCAATCCATCATGGCCTTAATCTTGTTAGGGTCTACCTTGACACCTTCATGAGATATAATATGACCCAAATACTCTACCTCCTTCACTCCAAAGAAACATTTGGATGGTTTGGCATATAGTTGTTGCTCCTTTAGTAGTTGTAACACCTTTTCAACCTGTTGCACATGATACTCCCAAGACTTGCTATAGATTAGTATATCATCAAAAAACACCAACACAATTTTTTTAAGGAAGGGATTGAAAATGGAATTCATCAACCCTTGGAATGTGGAAGGTGCATTTGTAAGGCCGAAAGGCATGACCAAAAATTCATAATGGCCTTCATGAGTTCGGAATATTGTTTTTGGGATATATTCTTCCTTCATTCTAATCTGGTGATACCCTAAACGAAGATCCAACTTTGTGAAATAGATTGCTCCATGTAGTTCATCTAACAATTCATCAAGGACAGGAATAGGAAACTTATCTTTAATAGTGATCTTGTTGAGCTCTCAATAATCTGGACACATATGCCATGAGCCATCTTTCTTGAATACCATTACCACCGGTGCAGAGTAAGAACTTTGGATAGGTCTAATAATTCCAGCCTCTAACATTTCTTCAACCATGCGCTCAATTTCACTCTTCTGGGAATAAGGGTATCTATATGGCCTAATGTTAGGAGGGACACTCCCAGGAATTAGGTCAATATCATGATCATGATTTCGAGTGGGTGGAATACCTTTGGGAATATCTTCAAATACTTTCGAATGATTATCAATGATCCCATGGAGATCTAGAGGAATAGATGTCTTGGATGTTTGAACATCTAGTGAGCATAGTTGTGCAATAACACCTTGATGCCCCTTTTTTAATAATTTTGTCATGCCATTAGAGCTTAACACCTTACCTAGTTTCCCTGTGATACCTCTTAACTCAATTTCTTTTCCTTCCAATGAAAATTTCATAAAAAGTTCTTGAAAATTAAAATCCACCATTCCTAATGATTGTAACTATTGGATTCCTAGTACAACATCAGCACCACCCATGGGTATAGAAATCATTGGACTATTCATTACATATTCCCCCATAGTAAGATTGATCTTATTGCATTTTCCTGAGAAATTGATGGTTCCTCAATCTGCAATCATTACTTGAAACTCTGGCGCTGGATATACAAAGCAATTGAGATCTTTGACTAATTTATAGTGAATGAAATTATGAGTACTGCCAGAATCAATTAGGACTATTAACTTTTTCTTTTTGATATATCCTTCAATCTTGAGGGTTTGAGGAGTGTTAATTCCAGCCAATGCATTACACGATATCGTGGGAGTCAACTCTTTAGATGAAATTGTTTCTACGTTTTCATCTTGAGATGGTTCTTGTTCTTCTTCTTCTTCATCTTCACAATCTATGTAGAATAATTTCTTCTCACCACACTTATGTCCCTTACTGTACTTACTGTCACAATTAAAGCATAAACCTTTTTCTTTTCTTTCCTCCAATTGTTGAGGTGTCAACCTTGTAGGTTGAGGTGTTATAAAAGAAGGAGCATTATTCTCTCTATATCTCTTAGGATTGATCCTTCTAGTAGCCATAGCCATATTTTTACTTTCAACATTTCTTGCCACCTTAAATGCATTCTCCAATGATTTGGGTTCCCAAAGACGAACCTCATGTTGAATGTTATCCTTTAAAGTTCCTATGAATACATCAATCAAGTGATCATCTGGAATATCTGTTACCTTTATATTCAATCTTTGGAAGTTCTCAATGTGCTCTGTAATTGAACCCTTTTGCTTCATATTTATCAATTGGATAAAGAAGGTATTGCTCCTTGTATCCTCATAGTGTGTTATCATTTCTTCCATGAAAATTTTCCAAGTGACGAGTGATTTGCAAGAACAAAGCCATCGATACCATACAAATTGATTGGGTTCTAAATATAAAAAATCAATTTGTACCTTTTGTGTATGTGGTACATTATGTACATCAAATAATTGCTCCATCTGAAGTATCCATGTTATTGGGTCCTTGCCATCAAACTTCCTCATATTGATCTTAGGAACGTTGTTGGTATTCAACCCGAAGTTGGAGTTTCTCCATTCTTGATTCATCTTCCTTGTGTCCTCATCATGAATTCCATGGGACACATTTTCGGTTTCAGGTTTCCTCTCTATTAGGAAATTTTTCATTCCTTCCATGATCTCCCTTTTTAAATCATCCATCTTAGTATCCATTATTGCCTCCAATTTAGCTTCAGATGAATCCATCATCCCTTGTAGTTCATCTTTTGTCACTATCTTCTTTTGTAATTCATTTATGTCCCTACGCATTTCTTCACCTTCATCCAGAGTCCAAGTAGGACTTTTTGGAGGCTTATTTGGTGTAGAAGTTCCCTTTTTGGGTGGCATGTTGGCCAAGTATCACTTTTGAACCTTGATTTTGAGGTGGTTCTACTAGAAAATATTTCTTCTACTGTATCTCCAAAGTTTCGGCCCTTATGGGTATGAAACTTTATTTTTTGTAGTTCTCTGATATTTCTTCTCTGCAATGCCACAGGTATAATCAAAATTGGATTTTCCAAGTGGAATTTACGGCAACCTCCCCACAAATTGATGATTTTTGGCCTTTCCATGAGATATCACTTGTATAGCGTGCCCCACAAAAAATAATTGATATTAAATTTTGAAACTCGTACACAAAATAATACAGACTGTCCACTATCCAATGAAACTAGTCTCACTCAATTTGGATACTCTATGAAGAAGTTATGATAGTTTTACCTGGAACACCTTCTTGAGACTAGTCAATACGACTAGTCAGATACCCTATCTTCCACAGGGTGTATATAAAAATGCAATATGACCTAGAATCTGAAATTTTTACCACAGGTACCTTAAAAATTTATGTGAATATCCTCCATATTTCAGGGTCTGAAACATTACATAAAATGTTTTATAGAGAAAATTCTTCAATGACTCATTTCAGGATGATTCCAGAACCCTATCTTACACAGGTTGTATCTCCGAAATTATAAGGCCTCAGGAGCTAAAATTGTAACCCAATGTACATTGATTTATATACTAAACATCCTCCAAGTCGTTCCTTCTGAAACATTGTAGAAAACAAGTTATAGTGACAATTCCACGGTGTCTCAGATGTAGCAGTGAAACCCCAAGACCTTGAGCTCTAATACCATATGTTAAGAACCAAATATCAATATAGCGTAGAAAAACCTCAGAATAAGTACTCAACGCCTTGAAAAAGAGAGAAATTCATATAATAAGCCTCTTCGAGGGGGAAACCTCCTTATGCCCACATAAATGTACAATTACAAGATGATTCAAAATGAAAATGTCTCCTTGGTATATATCGGAGACTAGGAGGTATAATTACAACTAATGGAATAAATCCGACATAAATAAAATAACATTACTAATGTAATATGCCCCAATTAATGGGTAATGAGCCACTATTTAGGGCTTAACAATTTCAGCCAAGATGGAGAGCTCATGAGTAGGAGCTCATGATTTTTGTAGCCATGGAGTATGATGCAGGAGTATCTCTCCACCTCAGCATGCGCTAGTCAATTTAAATGCATGGTGCGCATTCAAAGAAGGGAGAGGTGTCGCCCTCTCATTTTTCCTCAAGAATTAAAAGTGTGATCCAAGAATTTAATGATGACAAGATGAAAGAGCCAAGTTGTGTATTTTCACAAGCTAGAGATAAGGTTGTCATTAAGTGGTTGACAGTACGAGGCATCTGCATCCGATTTGGAGCAAATTTCCATCATTGTAATTTTCCCATTAGACAAGCGTTTTGAATGGTGATTTGACAACACAAGTTTATCTTGGAGGGAATCCCGATGAGCCCATATTGTATAAATCTTTGTATTGTTTCCAAGTACAGGTTGGTTGTAGAGGGTTGTAAGGGGTTGTAGGAGGTTAGCCAAGAAAGAATTAGCCAAGAGAAAAATTCATAGAAGTTATGGAGATTGATGAGAGCCGAGACTCAGTCACATTCCGGACTCAAACAAAAATTCATAGAAGTTAGGGAGATTGATGAGAGCCGAGACTCAGTCACAGTCCGGACTCAAACATTTGTAATTTGATGTTCTACAATTAATAGAAAATGATAGTTCTTCCTCTTATCAACTTATGTGTAATGGATGTTGTGTTATGAATGTCATATGTATGCATTTGAGTTGTAGATGAATGTTATAAATCATCTGCTGGGATAGAGATACAATTTTCTATTAGGAAGTGTGTCGGATTAGGTATGGTTCTCTAGGATAAGTGCAAGGAGTGCATGACAGAGTGAGGAAACTCTATGAGACAACGCAAGGAGTGTATGTTTGAACTGAGTGGAGTCATAAGAGAGACTGACAAGAGGGCATACCATATAAATTCATAGACTGGGGAGGAAATTTCTAGGTGGTTAAGTACCTTGGAAAGAAAGGATGTGAAGTAGGAAACACAGTACAAAGTTACTAAACACTTTGAAATGATTTTCCAAGAGGGCATAGAGCAAGTTCGAGAGCATACAAGAGAAACATTGTTGAAAGTGTTGGAATCCTTAATAGAATCATAGGTTTTTTGAACACTCTAAGGAAGGAAGGCATTGCAAGAGTGCATCGACAAAGGAAGGTAGACGTGCTAAGATGCTCAAGTAGGCTAAGGGAGAAGTCGTCAAAAAGCTCAACTGAGTTCAAGGAGTGCACAAAGGAGACTATAAGTCCATATTACAATATCAAGGAGGAAGAGTGTAAGTTTTCAGGAGGGAATGAGGAGAAATTTCACTAAAGGAGGTAGAGGAATAGAGAACCTTGAAGGTTTTCAAGCCGAGCAAAGTCGTAGGAGAGTCTACGCAGAACTTTGCAAGGAGTGCAGAAGATGTTCGAGAATAGCCTAAGTATCGAAGGAGAAATTTGAGCTAAGTGTGAAAAGAAGTCGAGGACTTTGATCCAGGTGGATATTGGTGGCCACCCACCTATTCCACTTGGACCCCCACCATTGCTTCTTTCAGTTTTTTAGTTTCCACACAGTTTACTATTTTTAGCAGTTTTTCGGGTCCTAAACTTCCGGAGCCGTTTTGAGGCCTTAAACGACGTTTTTGGGGGAAATGGGGAGCAACATGGAACATATATCATGTTTCTCACCCAAAAGTTGTATTCCTTGGATAGATATTTCTAACTAGGTATGGAATGCGTCAAACGAAGATCGTATGCCAAAGTTACGTCCCTGGGAAGTTGATGTACCAACTTACCCAAACGGGGTCCATAGTCTTGGTGTTTCATCTCCTAGGGTTAGGTCTTTGGATGATTAGGGTTTTCCATTGTTTCCAAATAATAATAGGCCTTCGAGCCTCATTGTAACACAGTTTAGAGACCAGTAGTCGCCACATCTCTTCTCAGAGATAAGCTACCAGCACCTTAGCTAGTTGATTTCCATTCTGTCTATAAGCATATTTCAGTCATTAGTTATTAATGAAATGAAGTCTTATTTCTGTTGCATCTCTACGTTTATGTGTAGTTCTGTATTTCATTGTGTTCCTACATAAATTTGGATCAGTGGTATCACAACAGTCTACTCATTCTTGATCCTTCTTTGCATGTCCCCAACGAGGTCAGGGTATAAGGAGTCGGGGCTCAATTTGGTTGAACCTTTGCAAGATCAGCCTCACAAACCCCGATGACTGCCCATGGGGGAAGAAAAGAAAGATGAGGGAGTAGGAGATCCTATAAAAATGTTGCTTGAGGAGGCCCTCGAGAAACAAAGGAATGCAATGATGGACAACTTTGCCCAGATTCTTCAACCGATTCCCACTGGCAGCGCATTGACATCCAACAGCCACTCTGGAGGCGCCACTCCTTTTAAGGTACAAGTAAACTTTGACATTCCCATATTTTAGGGCCAAATAGATGGTTGAATCTGTTAGAAGGATATTTCTCGGTTCATGACTCTCTCGACCGAGAAAATATTATTTTTGCACTCCTCAAAGATGCCCCCCATGTCAAGGACTGGTGGGAAACGTACTCGGAGAAACATGATGAGGGAGAACCTTCTCTGTTCTCAGCCGCACCCACTTGGAATTATTTTCAAGATGCCATCAAGGAACAATATTATCCCGTGGGAAGCTATGAGGACAAATACATACAATGGACTATGCTACGGTAGCAAAGGGACCAAGATGTGCATGAGATGACTAATCTATTTCATACCCTACGCATAAAGTTGGGTATCAAATATTCAGATAAACATTTGGTGTTAAAGTACCACAGTTGTCTGCACAGATACATTTAGGAGGAAATGGAGTTCCTTGACATCTCATCACTTGGTGTGGCATATCGATATGCTGCCAAGATTGAGCAGAAGTTCAAACAGAAGAGGCGAGACTTTGGGACTGCAAATCAGAAGCAAGGGAAAGGTACCCCAAAACTACAAAACAAAGGACCAAGCCAAGGTAGAGCGTCTCTTCCATTCCAAGATGTGGGTAAAGGGTTCCCCGTTGCAGTTCATTGTCGATAGCTAGAGCCATAAGAACCTCATCTCGGAAGAGGTCATGAAGCGACTGGGCTTGCCGACCACAGCACACCAACAACCATACACCATCGGGTGGTTGCACCAAGGACGAGACCTCCATGTCAGTCAACAATGTCGCCTTCCCTACAGCATCAATCCCTTCACGGATGAGATATTATGTGACATTGCTCCTCTTGATGTTTCTGATGTATTATTAGGCCAACCGTACTTGTGAAAGCAACATGCTATGTATGAGTCCAGGCCTTATGTTTTTATTATCACTTTGGGCAATAAGTTGTACAGGATACCGAAGATATCACCGCCTACCACCATCTCTTTGGTTACTACAAAACAATGCGGTAAGCTCATTTCCAAAACCAGGAAATTTGTTTTCCTGATGATCCACCCTAAGGGAAAGAGGAAGATTGTGGCCATGACCTCCAGACAGGGCCCCGTTGCATGAAAACAACAGATGGATAAGGTCGTGGAGGAGTACGAGGACATCTTCACCTCCCCCATAGGGGTGCTTCTACACTGCCAGGTCAAGCACCCCATCGATCTAACCCCAGGTGCGTCGCTACCCAATGGATCCATCTATCGGTGCTCTGTTATGGAGAATGACGAAATCAGGAGGCAGATTCAGGAGCTATTGTAGAAAGGTCATATCCGACCGAGTTCATCGCATTGTGGGAGCCCGATCGTGTTGGTGTAGAAGATGAATGGGACTTGGAGACTCTGCATTGACTATCGGGCACTGAACAAGATCACTGTCTAGAATAGGTACCTGATCCTATGGATTGATGACCTTCTGGACCAACTCAAGGGGGAGAAATATTTCAGCAAGATCGACTTGAAGTCTGGATATCACCAGGTACCAATCAAACCCTCTGATGTGTGGAAGACTGCATTCAAATCCAAGGAGGGCCTTTTTGAAAGGTTGGTCATGCCTTTCGGGTTGACGAATGCCCCTGCAACCTTCATGAGGCTAATGGGCAACATCCTGCAGCCATTCACCAACTCATTTGTAGTGGTGTACTTGGATGACATTCTGATCTTCAACTAGACTTGGGAAGAGCACCTCCACCAAATTCGACAGGTTCTCCAAACACTACGACAACACAAGTTGTGTGCCAATTTGGAGAAATGCACTTTTGGCATGACCTAGGTTCAGTATCTGGGATACATTATTGATGAGCGGGGGGTGCATGTGGATCCAGCAAAGATACAAGTCATTTAGAATTTTCCAGCCCCAACCACCCTAACAGAGCTCTGCAGTTTTTTAGGTCTTGCCAATTTCTACCGCAGGTTTGTGTTGGGATTCTCTCATATCACTTAGCCCTTGAGTCAAGTCACCAAGGGAGGAGATAAATAAAAATTCTTTTGGTCTGAATCTCAACAGAAGGCGTTCAGGGAGTTGAAGCATTGCCTCTGCTATACACCAGTGCTCACATTACCAGACTTGCAACAACCATTTGAGATCGAGACATATGCCTCTGAATATGCTATTGGGGTAGTCCTTACTCAACATGGGCATCCAGTGGCATATCACAATGAGACACTTTCCGACACAGTCCAAAAGTATCCCACTTATGACAAAGAAATGTATTCCATTGTGCAGGCTTGTTGTCAATGGAAGCATTACATTTTGGGAAAGGAAATGGTCATTCACATAAACCACCGACCCCTGCAGTTCATACAGACACAAGGGAAGTTGCAGAATGATCACCATCAAAAGTGGTCCACATACCTACAATAGTTTCATTTGAACATTAAGTACAAAAAAGGCAACACCAATAATGTTGTAGACTGCCTCAGTCAACCACCCATCGTGGTGCTAACCACTGTTCTCAACTCTTGTGGGCACGAGACTTCCAATTGGTCGCTTCTCTACACAAGTGATCCAGAATTCATCCACACATACAATACACTCTTGGAGGGTAAGCAAGTTCTCAATTTTCACCTCCAGGATGCCCTACTTTGTCACCTGGGACACCTTTGTGTTCCTTCAAGAGAGTGTGCCAAGATTGTTTGCACCCTTTTCGTCACCTTGGTGAACAAATAAGAGGTGCTTACCTGCCCAGTTGGGTCTTGTTGAGCATGACAGCTGTAAAAGAAAGAGTTAGAGAAAGAAAAACAAAACTATAAGCAAGAATTAAACTAAAAAAACTAAAATTAGAAGCATATGGATATAGAAGTAATAAACACAAAAAGACCAATATCACCAATGTTTTTAGGCTGATCTATTGATGAAATCAAAGCACAATGAAGAAAGGGGACTAGGAGTCCCTTCTTCCTCCAAAGGAAGGCTCTTGGACCCTCACAAACTTGCTCTCCTTACAATAAGAAAAATGAAAATGGTGATGAAAGAACTCCTTTGCAAATCCACTCAATGGAGAGGTGGATTGCTCAATGAAATGGTGCCAAATGTGCTATTGTCAAGGAGTGAGTCCTTAAAACAATCTAGGCAGCATAACATTACATGAAATTCCTTGAGAAAATGAGGTTTCTTCATGGCTTTTTATAGCATTGCATTGAGTGATTATGTAACTCCTTTGTAGTGTGAAAAGAGGCTCTTTAGGGCTTTATTAGGTCTTTGACCAGCCTACCATGTGGATTCAACTCAGATTTGAGGGTCAAATTGGCTTGGGAGCTGATCCATAAGTGGTTGGGAGGCCGACCAATTCAATAAATGCGCCGTTTAGCAGGTGCACGGGTTTTTGCGCCAACAACCGCGCATTGTGCACGTATGCGTGCATGGTATGTTCCTGTTCCGCGCATGTGCGCGCACACCCAACTTTTGTAAAGAGCTCTTCAATTTTTGGTTACTTTGTATAGTTTTTGACCTTTTTGGAATGCCATGTGATTAATTCACTTCCATGAATGACTTCATTACTGTTTGACGATGCTGAGTTCTTGTCGCCATGTGCGGACGAAATTTCAGTGATAACAGATGCCCCCTGATGGATGAGGTTAGGAGCATATGTATAGCCGAAATCCATCAATGTTTCTTCTATTGAGAATGTTGTTGTAAGAGAGAGCAATAGTGGGATCGGTGAGAGCAATCCTTTGGAAGAGAAAGGAACTAGTAGAACCCGACCTTCCATAAGGTGCGTAAAATATACAATTGTCTACAAACGAGGTGGGCATGCCCCATGCTCATGTTATGTAACTCTGACAAATGATGACCGAAGTGTTGGTGTAGACGACTGCAGCGCCCTCGGGGGCGGTGATAATAAAGGCAGAAGAAAATTCTACAAAGGAACATACTCTGAATAATAGGTAATGATCGCGGTAAGAAGCAGCGATGATGATGCGGGCATTTGATGGCCCTACCCAGTTCAGAGGTCTTCAGCAAATGGTAAAAATAACTGCAATAGTTGCAAAGTAAGACCCACCATAACATGAGGAAGTGTTGGCGTCGAATGTTATGGGGGCCAACAACAGCAGGGAGCAATGGTGTGTCACCCTGTGCCATCCGAGATCTCTCATTAAATGGAGAATGAGAATCAAGATATTGTTGCCCTTCCGGAAAATTGTGCTGATGTAGACAAAAGGGGGATGCGACTCCCAAAAGAAACGGGCTTCGTGGAATCCACTGAGGTGAGGAAGTGGCAGAGGTACATAGATGAAGTCAAGAAGTGGGAAGATTGAAGACTGCCCTTGGTTGAAGGATGTATGAGATAAAAAGTGGGCGCAACCGTGTAACAAGGTCAAGTGTCAGGGGGACAACAAGACCGGTGATAAGTTGTGCCAGAGGTGGGACAAGGTGAACAAATTCAGAGGGTAGGGGTAAGTGACCAGTGGAGTAATCTGAAGATATGGACGATGCCGACAAGGGTAGATGATAAGTAATGCTCCAACCAAGGGTAACATGGGTTGCGTGTGGCCAAAAGGAAGCAAGTCGCCAACGGTGACGACAAAAGAAAAGGTAATGACTGGAAATAAAGGCATTTGTACAATAAATAATGAATAATTTTGGGGAGAAATGTATAAATACAGAAACGGGTGCCCCAGTGTGAAATGCGTGCCCCAGGGAGGGCATAATTTTCTTAGAAAACTGATGAAGGGTGGGGGCCCCATTGGTGAGTTTCTGTATGAGGTAGGTGAAATGAGGATAGGTTCGCATATGGGCAAACTGATTGTGGATGAAATGGAGGGTTCATGATCCTACGGAGGTGCAGGTAAAAAATAGAACCATAAAGAGATAATCTAGGAGTCCATGTGGGAAAGCTAGCAAAATGAAGAGAAGGAGTATGTGGCTGATTCACGACATGATGAAAGACTATCGGGACTCCCATCCCTAAAGGGTAATGAAGAACAACATGAGTGTCAAAAGTGTCAAAAGGTGCTACGAATGGGACAACTCATGTGGGTGAGAATGCTACCGGGTTACAGTACCGAAAAGGCAAATGGACGCGTGGGTACCGCAGAGCCGAAAATGAGGATCCTAAAGGCCAATATCAGAGGGTGTGACTAGAAATGTAAATGCAATCCGGTGGGAGAGACTACATGCCAGTGTTGAGTATATATCTGAAGGGGTGATGCTGATGGGTGACGAGCAAGTACCTGCACACAGAAAAACCAAATACCCAAAGTAAACAATATCTGAAGAGAATCTAAGATATGAGCATGTATTAGATAAATGTGACAATGCGTGCGTGTACCTGACCATGATATGAAAAAGAGGCACCCCGGGGGCCCAGGATAAAAAGTGACCCAGGGACAGTTGTGATGTAGGTGGCGGGATGTTGATCCCGTGGTTGAAGACGGTTTGAAAAATGGACACCTTGGGCTCCCGGAATGGTGAGTGGAAGTTTGGCAAAAGGCCTATATATAGCTGTAGGGCCCACATTGCCACCTCATTTGTACCTGCTGCAACAGTGACTGAACGAGTAGATTTCAAAGGAGATTTGGAGATTCAGGGAGGACGAGGCATCCGATCGTTGTTTTGCGAGTATCAGGTTAGTGGTCTGATCATCTTGCATAGAAATAGGTTTTCAATTTTTGGGCAGGGCGGGTACGGGGGGCCGTACAAGGGTAATTAGGGAATTTTGTATGGGGTGTGGGCCCACATGCACGGGCGATTCGGTGGAAGGCACGCATACATGCGTGCCTATCCATCGAATATACATGCATGGGTGCGCGATAGGGGGAATTTAAGGCACGCCCTAGGAGCGCGCCTGTGATTTGAATAGGCGCGCACCAGTGCGCGCCTGTGAGTTGAAAAGGTGCGCACCGGTGCATGCCTGTGAGTTGAATAGGCGTGCATCGGTGCACGCCTGTGGGTTGGACAGGCGCGCACTTGTGCGTGGCTGTATGATGAACAAGCACACTTAGGAGCGTGCCTGTGCAGTGAACAGGTGTGCGTATATGCGCGCCTGTATAGTGAACATGCGCGCATGTGTGCGCGCCTGTGGATGGAAAAACCACACCTTTGAGGCAAGGTTTAAGGGTAAAAAATGAGTCTATTTGATGTTGTTTGATGGGTATCTGAGTTGATATAGGACTCTGTGTTGTTTGTAGGTGGCCAACAGTGACGATGCCATTGCGGTAGCGAGAGCGAGACTGGGCCCAGTTGCGAGAGGTTGTGGCCAATGAGGGGCCTGGGTTGTGGGCGACTTTAGTGACTTGTGGGTTGCTAAAGTTCTTTGAGTGCTTGTTGATACGGGCTCAGGAGTACTTACTACAGTTCTTGCTCCAGATGTGGAGTCCGGAGCTGCACTTCTTCCTCGTGCGAGGAGAGCAGATCCCCTTCACTGCGGTGGAGGATGTATATTTTCTGACTGGGCTCCCCTTTCGGGGAACGCCCCTACCGGCAGAGCCTGTGCTGCCGAGGGATACACCCCTTGCCACGATTGGTGCGCGATACTGCTCAGAACCAGATTTTATGTCAGGGACGGTGGTGAGCATCAGTGCTATCGATGCCCTAGCACATCGTTGTATAGCGACGATGATTGTGCGTATATACGGGTCACTTGCGACCTAGCGGATTAGTGGTGGCCAGCTGTTGGTGCTGGAGAGGGTGGTGGTGGGCGGGGAGAAGTTCGCATGGGGGCTGACGCTGCATGCACAGATGATCGCGCAGTTGGACCGTTGTCGGTCCACAGGTGTAGGAGAGTTTGCATTTGGCTCGATCCTGGTAGCCTGGTTTTTGGAGAGGGTGTCGATGCTGTGCCCGAGGGTTCTGCTAGAGATTCCAGGGGCACGAGAGCTGCGCTTGAGGCGGTGGTCTACAGTTTTGGTCTGCAACGGTGGTGGCGAAGGTGGCCACTACTTTTCAGTAGAGGCGGCGCAGATATGGCGGCAGATGCCGCAGGTAGTACATCGGTACCCCTATGCAGGGGTTGACTTCCGGGATGACCCGGACATGTTGTTTCCTCCAGGGGAGGTTTTTGACCATCGAGGTACACTGTAGCATTGTGAATATTTTTGATCTTATGTTGTGTTTGAGATATCAGTCCATATATATGTGATATAGATGCTGATATGATCCTTTGTTTGTTGTTTTGTGCATGTGCAGATGTGGCACCTCACGGGCGCGAGGTGGAGATGCAGAGAGCGTCATCTCGTCGAGAGCCAGAGAGACGATCGCAGGGAGAGAGACGTCGGCGGGAGGATGCCTCGGAGCGACCTGCTGAGCCCGAGAGGGTAGTGAGGAGGCGCCAGTTTGATGACCCTGGTGCGAGGCCATCGCACGCTCCTCCGACGGCGGCCAGAGTAGATTTTGATGACATACGCCGTCGTCTCGAGACGGTGTTGCAGGATGTGCCTGAGGGCATGTGGATACGCATCCAGGATGAGGGTTTCTTGGAGCAGTGTATAGGAGTACCGCCACCATGGCGGTCTATAGTGTGACGAGCCGTTGTGCTTGCCGCGATGACGAGTGGACACCTGTCGCCGGGGTAGGAGGGTCCTGTGGGTGGCCCTCCACCACCGCCTGGGGCAGGTGGTGGTGGGCCACCACCCCCTCCTGAGGGAGGAGAAGGTGGTGGTGCGATAGAGGCACCATGACTGATGTATATCTTTTTGGTTGTATATAGGCTGGTGAGCTGATTTTTGTACCGAGGTGTTGCACTGGCCTGCAGATACATGTATTTTTTGTATGTAAACATTCGGATGGCCTGATGGGTCTTTATATATATATGAGTATACATATTTTGCGATCCTGATGTTGTCTACATGGGTTTTGTGTTGATGTTTATGATGATGTCTATTCTATCTATATGTTGTGACAGGATTTTGTGGGATGTTTTATGTATGTGTAGCTTGATGTGATATATGCCAATCTAACACCATGTTATCTATTTGATTTGTAGTTTGATTCAATTGTCTTGGAACATGTGTAAATGTAATGGAATCAAAATGTCGAGATAACAGTCTAACCTGCAGGTATTTTCGAAAAAGGCATGGATCGCGTACACAATATACATTATTGAGCTGGAGAACGACTAGTTGAGAGTCGAGGAAGACGCTAAGGTGACGAATATGATGACACTGGGCGTCGGCCAGGAGGCCAATGACAGTAGTATATTCAGCTTGGTTGTTGGTTGTTGGCCCTAAACATATGCCGCTTGAGTGTAGCATTTCATGTGAGGGGGTGTAAAGAGCCCAAGACGTCGAAGTGAGATTTTGCGTCCAACGGCTGGCGCCGTCGGCATAACCAATGTCGTATGCTGGTGGAGGAAGCATCTGTCAATAGCACAAATGATAGTTTATATGAGAGGGGAGGAGAAAAAATATTAAAAACACTAGAAAAAGAAATGACCTAAAGTAGTTTGACTACGTTTAAGCATAAAATTTCTTGAGATACAACCTGTTGACGGGTTCTTTGAGAGAGAGGCCTTCGGGGGAGGCCAGGATATATGCACCTTTGGTGAGGAAATGTTGGATAATGTATGGGCCATGTCAAAGTGATTCGAGATTGTCGTGGCCAAAGGTATCATGAGCGATATCATAAGCCAGGACAAGGTCGCCTTCAGGAAATGATCGAAGGTTGACATGGCGATCAAAGGTAGCTGCCTTGTTGTTCTGTAAGGAAGATCGACGATCTTCATCCAACGAATCCAAGTTCAGCAAGCGCTTCTCCATTGGAGCAGTGTTAGGTAATAGCTCAATTGTGGTGCATAAGGTGGGGATTTCGCACTCGATGGGAAGAGTTGCCTCAACCCCATGGACTAAATGGAATGGCGTGAAACCTGTAGCGGTCTTTACTACTGTTCGATAAGCCCATAGCGCAGAAAATAACATATGATGCCAATTGGTTTTATGTTTATTAACCGTGCGCTGTAACATGGTCTTGAGGACTTTGTTCACTGCCTCGACTTGTCCATTTGACTGAGGGTAATATGGTGAGGCAAACTTGTGCGAGAAGCCTAACCAATATGAGAGTTCGACAAAGATCTCATTCTCTAAGTGTTTCCCATGATCGGAAACTAGTTGGAGTGGTACGCCAAAACGGGATATGACGTGGTTAAATAAGAAGCGCGCTGCAGTGTCAGCGGTATTGTTGAAAGTAGGCATAGCTTCGGCCCATTTGGTGAAGTAATCAACGACGACAACAATGTATTTGTGACCATTGCTGGAGGGGGGATTACAAGTCATAAAGTCGATGCCCCATTTACAAAAGGGGCTGGCGGTAATGATAGGGTGAAGAAGAGAGGGGGGTGCCCAGGCTTTGTTGGCATAGAGCTGACATTTCTCACAACGTTTCACGGCATGGTTGCAATCGTGAAACAAGGTAGGCCAAAAGTAACCGGCTCAGATGATATTTTGAGCCGTGGATATACCCAAAAGATGCCCCCCACATGCGCCACTGTGGCAGTCGTTTAAGACTCTGTCAGCTTCGTCAATGGTCAGGCAGTGACGAAGAATGGTGTCTACGCCCCGCCGGTATAGGATGTCTCCGATGAGGAGATAGCGGGGGGCCTGATGGCGAATAC
>ML796622.1:224445-237024 GCA_009831015.1 Picea engelmannii
ATAGCCATATTTTTACTTTCAACATTTCTTGCCACCTTAAATGCATTCTCCAATGATTTGGGTTCCCAAAGGCAAACCTCATGTTGAATGTTATCCTTTAAAGTTCCTATGAATACATCAATCAAGTGCTCATCTGGAATATGTGTTACCTTTATATTCAATCTTTGGAAGTTGTCAATGTCTTCGGTAATTGAACCCTTTTGCTTGAGATTTATCAATTGGCTAAAGAAGGTATTTCTCCTTGTATCCTCATAGTGTGCTATCATTTCTTCTGTGAAAATTGTCCAAGTGACGAATGATTTGCTAGAACAAAGCCATCGATCCCATACAAATTTATTGGGTTCTAAATATAAAGAAGCAATTTGTACCTTTTGTGTATGAGAAACATTATGTAGATCAAAGAATTGCTCCATCTGAAGTATCCATGTGATTGGGTCCTTGCCATCAAACTTCCTCATATCGATCTTAGGAACGTGGTTGGTCTTCAAACCAAAGTTGGAGTTTCTCCATTCTTGATTCACCTTTCTTGTGTCCTCATCATGAATTTCATGGGATGCATTTTCACTTTCAGGTGTCTTCTCTGTTACGAAATTTTTCAATACTTCCATGATCTCCTCTTTTAAACCATCCATCTTTGCCTCCAACTTAACTTCCATATCTTGTAGTTCATCTTTTGTTACTATCTTCTTTTCTAAATCATTTATGTCCCTACGCATTTCTTCACCTTCATCAAGAGTCCAATTAGGATTGTCTGGAGGCTTATTTGGTGTAGAAGTTCTGATTTTGGATGGCATGTTGGCCAAGTATCACTTTTGAACCTTGATTTTGAGGTGGTTTTGCTAGAAAATATTTATTCTATTGTATCTCCCAAGTTTCGGCCCTTCTGGGTATGAAAATTTATTTTATGTAGCTCTCTGATATTTCTTCTCTGCAATGCCACATGTCTGATCAAAATTGGATGTGCCAAGTGGAATTTATGATAACTTCCCCACAACTTTTTGATTTTTGGCCTTTCCAGACGATCTCACTTGTATAGTGTGCCCTGCACAAATTAATTGATATAAAATTCTGAAACTCGTACCTGAAATACTAAAGACTATATGCTATCTAATGAAACTAGTCCCACTCATTTTGAGTACTCTAGGAAGAAGTTATGATTGTTTTACCTAGAACACCTTCTTGAGACTAATCAATAGGACTAGTCAGATACCCTATCTTCCACAGGGTGTATCTAAAAATTTAAGATGAAACAAAATATGAACATTTTACCACAGATACCGTACTAATTTTTGTGAATAGCCTCTAGAGTTCAAGGTCTGAAACATTATAGAAATAATTTTATAGTAAAAATTCTGCAATGACTCAGTTCAGGATGATTCCAGAACCCTGTCTTGCATAGGTTGTATCTCCGAAAGTTTAAGGCCTCAGGAGCTGAAATGTTAACCCTACATACCTTGATCCATCTACTAAATATCCTAGAAGCATTTCCTTCTGAAACATTGTAGAAAAAAAATTATAGTGAAAATTCCAAGGTGTCTTAGATGTAGCAGCGAAACCCCAAGACCTTGAGCTCTGATACCATATGTTAAGAACCAAATATCAATATAGCATATAAAAACCTTAGAATAAGTAATCAACGCCTTGAAAAAGAGATAATTTCATATAATAAGCCTCTTTTAGGGGGAAACCTCCTTTTACCCCACATAAATGTTCAAGTACAAGATGATTCCAAACGAAAATGTCTCCTTGGTATATATAGGAGACTAGGAGGTATAATTACAACTAATGGAATAAAGCAAACATAAATAAAATAACATTACTAATGTCATATGCCCCAATTAAGGGGTAATGAGCCAATATTAGGGCTTAACAAGAAAGGTTTCCAGAACTCGAACTTCGTCAGAATATCAGTACAACACAGATTGGCACTTTGCCATGATGAAACAATGTGACCTTTGGAGGAAATATGGTCATTCAATTGACACTCACAAACAGTTAGGAAAGCAGTTATGGCCAAAATGTTTTCCATTTAACTATTGGGACTACGCCATTATGGATGGAATTGCATTGAATAAGGCTTTGCGACCCGTTGAAAGAAACCATTACAGTGTTATCTATTTATCCCGTCGAGCATTGCACCGAGAACACTTTTACCGATTGTGATTATCCAAGCTCGCAAAGAACTAGTTGATTTCATGTAGTGATCATTGAGACCTCGCCATCCATTCTATTACATTGAGTATTATTCACCAACCTGAGATATCATATCTCGAGTGTGCATGTCGGATGCAATTAGTGCAGTAGAAAACATCATCGAAGAGATTCTAATAGACCTCATGGCCGAGAAGGTGATGTCTACAGGCATCCAAGCCTCATCGAAGTGAGGAGTGAAAGCCTCCCTATCGAGTGCTTATGGATCTGGACCATCCCAAGCTGCGATCAAGAAGAGAACCAAGCATCCTGATGACTTGGTGAATGCGAAGCTAATTCCATCCATCCTAACCGACTACATCCCACCCCTAGCTGATGTGGTGAGTCGTGATAGTGTCCAAAGGGACTTCGACTACACAGTCATCATTGTGTACCTTCTGAAGGGAATACAAGCAGTTAGAATGCAATTGGAGAGGATTCCAACCTTGAAGATGAGTGACTATAATCTAGGAGATCGCAAGAGTTATGGCATCTCACACCTCACAAATATTTGACCAAGACCAAGGGGAAGAAGTCGAAGATCATCCCCCAGCTGTGGACTATGGACATTACGAGGTCCACTGTCTTGAACGTGATGAATATACCACATTTTGGATGGCACCAGGAGGTTAATGCGTGATTTAATCTTCTGTTGTCGTGCTTCTGTCGTGGGTATCTATGGTTAGACAGACGCATCAACATTGATCTGATGTTGATCCATAGGATCACCAGATTGAGCATGTAGGGACCAGACCCGCAAGAATTTTATCCAGGGAAGGCTGTAGATCGCACCCTGGCATAGAAGATCAAAGACACCTATGACGATGTAGAGAAAGGGGTGCGAGGCTAAAAGATATCCTCCATTCATAATGACGCAATGCGCCTTGCTTGCTAGTTGATTTCTAGTAAGATATTCCAAAAGAAGAGATCCACGCAGGTCACAGGGTTTGTCGTTGACCTCGCAGGAAAATGC
This sequence comes from Picea engelmannii, assembly GCA_009831015.1. Classification (NCBI taxonomy): domain Eukaryota; kingdom Viridiplantae; phylum Streptophyta; class Pinopsida; order Pinales; family Pinaceae; genus Picea; species Picea engelmannii. Next base: position 227,609 of record ML796622.1, read on the forward strand.
GTGGAAGAAATACAGATGAACTGGGCCAGTTACCTAGTCAATCAGTTAGAACTAGATTGTCACGAAGCTCAAGATCAGGGCTATGAGTTCCATTTTAGTTGGTTGTTGATCCTCATTGCATTCACTGCTTGGGAGGTGCTGGAAGGTGCGACCTTCCCTGACATTGATTCGTTCGAGCCATTATATGCGGAGTTCACCATGCTCTAGTATTCAAGTGATATGGGGAAACAATGGCAGTCAAACGTAGTATTCCATACCTACTACCTGCAACTGAAGAGGGCTATTGAGTCTTTCCCTCGTATAATGTCAAACACCCTGGACAGGTTCAGGCCCCTTATGAAGTTCCACGCAAATAGGCATTTTATTTATATTACTGTGTGAGAAGATGAAAATAAAGAAGAGCTTCAGTCCTACTACAAGCTCACAGAGGAGGACCTAGAAGAAATCACTAAGGAATGGCCCACAGAGTTCCTTATACCAGTCGACCAGGCAGAACTGTCTGATCCCAACCTCATTGGAATTTTGGTGGTTACTCTCAGAGAGTATGATGCACCCAGCAGTAGAAGGAAGAAAAAGAAGGAAGATGTATAGGAAGTACACAACACATCAAAAGAGACTACATCAGATTCACCTAGCGGAGGAGGAGACGACGAAGTGGAAAAAGAAAAGAAAGAACGGGAATAAGACAAGCAGAATCAAGGTGAAGTAACACTGCCTAGGAACCCCCTTGAAGAGGTAGAGACACCCAATAAAAGAAATGTTTCCCCCATGAAACCTACATCGCAGAAGAAGTCCAAATCGAATAAGTCGAAGTTCTAGAATGTGCTTACGATTGATGACTTCGACTTCATTATTGCAGTTGTATCAGATGCCTCAGAAGATATTTTGTAGAGAACCGATTCCAAAAAAGAAGCCATGTATTATAGAATTGAGAGAGAGTTAAGAGTTGCACAACAATCCCTTCACTCCATCCTCGTAGTTCCCACTATGCTCCTGCCACCAGAAAAACCAGAGTTGGGAGATGAGCCTTCCCTACTCTGCAGAATAGCTGATGTGATCGAAGCTCACCTTCATCGCGTATAGGAATAAGAAGAAAAGGCCACAATGGCCCTAAAGTAGGCATAAGAGGAAATCATAGAGAAACGTTGAGTTGGGCACAGGAGAAGGACAACCTCCAATCCAAGTTCGAAGAAAATAAAGCACAAATCCAGCAGGAGAAAGAACTACTTCTCGTGGAGCAGGTCATATTTAAAGAAGCATTCAACAGAGAAATTATCTATGTGACAGGCTTGGAGCAGATGGAAGAATACCTGGTAGTAAATCAATTCATGAATTTTGTTGAAGCCATTCAACAACTTCAACAGAGGGTCGCAAAACTAGAGCTACAAACAGTGCCAATCACTCCACGGGAAGTGAGATACCAGAGAGAAGAAACTGCCCGGAGCGCATTTGAAAGGATCAAAGCATTAGTTGTGGAATGTAAACAACTAAGAATTCGTAGTGCATAGAATTATGAGCACCTTACTGAGGACTCTGAACTAAAGACACTTGATTCAAAGCTCTAGGAAGAAAAGCAGCAAGCAGTAGCAGTACAAGCGCAGTTGAAACTCCTGTTAGTAGTTTAGAGGATGAAAATATCCCATGACCAATGCACAACTCAGAAACAGGTCTATGCCATACAAAGCAAAGTCATGGAAGTGACTCACAAGCTCCAGCCAATACAGGATGCAACTAGCCTACTTTTTTAGGAGATTGAAGGCTAAGGAGCAGAGCTAGAACAAGTAGTCACTTCAGTGGAACATTTCTTGGAGGTACCTGTGAATGAGGAAGTTATTCAAGAGTTCACCGAGCAAGATGCCTTGGCGCAACACTAGGTTGAAGAAGCTCAATCCAATCTCGAGGCATTTGAGGAAGAGTTACCCAGACCAGAGTGACTCAAGATGAGTCACAAGTGAGTGTTGGGGGATTTTTGGCCATTGACCAAGTATTGGAGATCATTGGTCATGTTTGACCTCTTTTGGGACATCGACAGACTGGTTGAAGGCGGAGCGCAAGCTGAAGAAGAGATCGCAGTATCTCGGCCCCTTTTTCAGGCATTTTTTTGGATTAGGGTTTATGTAACGAGTATGGGATGTTGGCCCATGGGTTTACCCATGTTTAGGCCCATTTTGTAATGTATAAATAGATATCTAGGTGACATAAGAAGAGGCCAATGTGCTAAGTACTAGAGTTTCATCTATGTGATTGCAAAGGCTTTGTGCATAGTGTATGTTGAGACTTGCAGATATAAGTGCAAGTGATTGTAAGGAGGCTTTGTGCTTAAACCTAGCTTGGGGAAGGAGGATATGGCAAGGTGTGCGCAGATCTCATGTACTATGCAGAGCGGGTTTTGAGTCTTTGTGAATGTAAGGAGATTGACAAAAGATAATAAAGAAGACGAAGAGTTGGTGGACGCAGCCCCACACTGGGGTGAACCACGTATATCTTGTGTTATGGTTGCTTTGTGCATCAAGGTTGTATGCTAGTGATGTGAGTTATTCTTGGTGTCGATATCTTTATGTATGATACATCTTGTATAGTAGCTTAGTGCTTGGTAATGTGAATGAATGTTAGATCTGATCTATATCTCCATGCTAAGTGCTTGAATGTGTTAGATCTGGTAGAATATTGTGTTGCTCTGTAATTAGGGTTTGGATCTATAGTGTGAATAAGGGTTAATTACTGATGAATGTAAACTGATAATTTCTTTGTTAAGAGGTATACTCACAGATCTGTGTCCCAACTAGGTTGCAAACATTTGAGTCCTGCAACCACCCCGACATCTACCTCGAGTGAGACTTCATCTACTTCATAGGTGTTGTCGAAAGGGTTGGTATTTAGGGTTTTGTTGGTGTGTTGTTGAAGCATTGAACCATGGGTCTGCCCCTGTGCCAACAAATGGTTATGTTGTCGGGACCTGAAACTGTGATTGCTAAGAACTGAAGAAAATAAAGATTTGTGCATAGATATGTTGCTTTAGTGTGCATTATTCTACTTGACTTGTGAGGCTTTGTACTAAGAGGAAAAGTCTGATTTGAAGAAAAGAGGTAAGATCTTGAAGCTTTGTGCTCTGGGAAAGTTAAGATAAGTGAAAAAATTTGTTTCGAAAGAATGGATCTAGGCATGTTTGATAAAAAAATTCCTAGGGAACAGTTAGAAGAAAGAATATTTGATATGAATAGATCTGATAAAAATAATGAAAGGTATGTTATCCCTATGCATAGAAACAATGTTTGGACTAATAAATGGATGCAGGATCCTAGAAATAATTTTTTGTAGGTTATTTACTGTGATCCCAGTGTGCAGTATAGGAAAGGTTGGGGATCATTTAAGAGAAAGAGAGGATTAACCCTTTGTTACAGTTATAGAAGACCGGAACATCTTGCTAAGGAATGCCCTGGTAGAAGACCTAGTTGTATTTGTTGTAAATCTATGGACCATGAAGTTTTGTATTGTCCTAGAATGATTGATAAAGTTGAAAAGATGAATATGCAACAAGAAAACTATCAGATAGGCCAAGAAACTAAGGATATGATAGAAACCCAGAAATAATCAGAGGTTGTATTACTACAGATGAAAAAAACCTTGAATGACCACAAAAATATCAACTTATCAGAGGTCTTAAAAGAGAAAGAGTATATAGAAACAAGAATATGATACTTCGACATAGACTGTGTCCTTGATGAGGAAACACAGGTGAATATCATGACAGAAAGAACTTGGTAAATTTTGGGAAAGATTGTTATGGTTCCTTCATTAGGAGGAATAGGATTATTTAGAGGAAATATGATAACCCTATGTGGAATACTTACCTAGACATCTATGAGTTCTCATGGCACTTCGACAGAAGAAGAATTTGAGATCGTTAAGTTTGTTGAGAACAATGCCCCATTTTCTATCTTGCTAGGAAAAACCTGGATTGCGAAAGATCAGATACGAAGGAAACAAGAAGAGGAGGATCTAGAACAGAAAAAGAAAGAACTAAGAGATTTCATGACTAGGAGAATAACACATTTAATAGAAGAACAAGAAAACCAGTCGAATCTACTAAATACCAAAGATATGGATCTCGAAGTTGAAAGGACATAGGAAGACTAGAGACACCTTTATGTACAAGAGAGTAGAGCACCTACCCCAGGAAGAGAATAAGTATTACCCTTGAACCCTATGAAATACCGTCAACAGTGCGAAGTTATCATGCCAAGAGGAGATAAGAACAATAATGGGAAGAGGAACCTAGTTACTTAGATAACAGGAAAGAAGGCTAGAAAGCTCAGTAAGAAGAGGGAAAAGTTAGAAAAATTACAAGAGGCTCTAGAAATAACTTCGCAGAAGAAATGTTTTCAGAACTCAAACTTTGTTGGAATATCAATACAACACAGATTGGCACTTCAGCATGACGAAGAAATGTGACCATTGGAGGGAATATGACCATTCAATCGATGCTCTTGAACGGTTAGGAAAACAGTTTTGGCCTGAAATTTCGCCATTGAACCATTGGGACCATGCCATAATGGATGGAATTGCATTGAATAAGGATTTGTGACCCATTGAAAGAAACCATTACGGTGTTATATATTTATCCCTTCGAGCGTTGCATCGAGAACACTTTTACCAATTGTGATTATCCGATCCCGCAGAGAACTAGTTGATTTCACGTAGTGATCATTTAGACCTTGCCATCCATTATGTTACATTGAGTATTGTTCACCAACCTGAGATATCAGATCTCAAGTGTGCATGTCAGACGCAATTAGCACAATAGAAAACATCATCGAAGAGATTCTAATAGACCTCATGGCCGAGAAGGTGATGTCCGCAGGCACGCAAGCCTCATCAACGCAAGGAGTGCAAACCTCCCCATCGACTTCTCGTGGAGGGAATCCCATCGAGCCCCTCTTGTATAAATCTTTGTATTTTTTCCAAATAGAGGTTGGTTGTAGAGGGTTGTAAGGGGTTGTAGGATGTTATCTAGGAGAAAAATGCATAGAAGTTAGGGAGATTGATGAGAGCCCAAACTCAGTCACAGTCTGAACTCAAACATTTGTAATTTGAGGTTCTAGCATTAATAGAAAATGAAAGTTCTTCTTGTTATCAATTTTTGTGTAATGGATGTTGTCTTATGAATTTCATATGTATGCATTTGATTTGTAGATGGATGTTAGAAATCGTCTGCAGGGATAGAGATACAGTTTTCTATATGTGAGTGTGTCAGATTAGGTCTGGTTCTCTAAGCTAAGTGCAAGGAGTTTGCAACAAAGTGAGTAAACTCTGTGAGCCAACGCAAGGAGTGCATGTCTGAACTTAGTGGAGTCAGAAGAGAGACTGCTAGGAGGGCATACCAAATAAATTCATAGACTCGGGAGGAAATTTCAAGGTGGTTAATTACCTTGGAAAGAAAGGTTGTGAAGGAGGAAACATAGTCCAGAGTTATTGAACACTCTGAAACACTTTTCTAGGAGGGCATAGAGCAAGTACGAGAGCGTACAAGAGAAACACTGTTGAAAGTGTTGGAATCCTTAAGAGAATCCTAGGGTTTTTGAACACTCTAAGGAAGGAAGTCTTTGAAAGAGTGCATCGACAAAGGAAAGGAGATGCCTTAATATGCTCAGGTAAGCTAAGGGAGAAGTCGTCTAAAATCTCATCCAAGCACAGGGAGTGCTCCAAGGAGACTGTAAGTCTATATTACAAGCTCAGTGAGGAAGAGCGTAAGTTTCCAGGAGGGAAAGAGGAGAACGTTCACTGAAGGACGTAGAGGAATGGAGAACCTTGAAGGTTTTCAAGCCAAGAAAAGTCGCAGGAGAGTCTATGTAGAAATCTGCAAGGAGTGCAAAAGAGGTTCGAGAATAGCCTAAGTCTCGAAGGAGAAATTTTTGCTAAGTGTGCAAAGGATTCGAGGACTTGTTGAAAGTCCCAAAGACAACCAATTCGTCCATTTTCGAAGTAGACAGGTGGAGGTAGATCCGAGAGTTTGAGGATTCGTACTTCGAAAGAATTGCAAGGAGATAAATTCAAACTTCGCGAAGTGAGAAGTGAGGAGTAATTCTAGACCGTTGGATCCAGGAGGATGCGTGGCAGAGATCTACATATTCCGGAGGAAGAATCCTTCGAAAGAAAAGTCAAGGAGAGAACACCTAAAGAGCTGGGAGCCAAAGAAATCCTAGCCTTCTATTGAGAAAGGATGTGTGGCGAGAGATAAACACTTTGTTGATTCGTAGATCAAGAGAAGTAGAGTTGACAGAAGAGAGGACTCGTGAAGTCTAAACTCACGATTCGATCTCAACCGTCGATCGCAAGGAGAACGTGGACCATAGATTTGATCCTGGAGAATTCGTCGATTCGAGAATTGGAGAAAAGACTGCAAGAAATTCACAAAAGTCCCAAAGCACAAGGTCATGAAGGGAGCTATCCCATGGTTGTCATCCGTGTTCATATCAAGGAGGGATCCTAGCATGGAGAGATAACATCCGTTGGAATTTAGATTTGAAAAGAGCTAAGGAGAGGGTCCGCGGGTGCCACACAACCTACGCCGAGAAGGTGAAGGGCATATGTCAAGTTAGTTTGGTTCTCATTAGGAGCTCGATGAACCATTCAGTTCGGTGACTTGAATGATCCTAGACCGGGAGGTCGTGCAGACCCAAAGGAGAGTAAAATGGGGTGAGGTCTGTGCTGTCAAAATGTTATTAATTAGCTAGCACACATATCTAATAATTTAATAGGGCATCATCATTGTGATCACATATAAAAAAAGACAAGCATTTTATAACATCATCACACACATCTAACAACAATCATTTAACATACACATCTATCAAACACATTTAACATTAAAGATATCTAGCATGACCTAAAAATGTACACATCAACATTAACATATAAATTAATTAAGTATATCATCATGATTAACAGGAAAAATGCATGTCCAATGAACAATGTTATAACATACACATCTATCAATCACATTTAACCAACATATCTAACATGACCTAACAATATACACATCAACATATAACTTAAGTACATCATAAACATGATCAATAGAAAAAACAAAACACTATATATGTGTGTGTGTGTGTGTGTGTGTGTGTGTCATGGACAAGTCAAATAAATTTTATAACATATCTGGTCTAGACGATGGGATAATATGCATATCTACAATAATAGTGGAGGCATGTTCTATAGTGGAATATTATGGATGATGAATAGGTCCTTCCTACTCATCTAGGTGAGGTGAAAGAGGAGGAGGAGGAATATGTGTTGTCTCCTCATGATCTGGGTGAGGTGAAGGAGGAGGAGGAGGAGGATGTGGAGAACGATGATAATGAACACCCTCATCAATAGATGGGGTATTGGAAGAAGAGTTGTTCCTATCATCGGGAGCCCTCCTAGTTTCTAGTAGCATCAGAGATTTGACGATATGATGCATAAGAGGAATCAATCACACATCATCTCCATCCAAAGCTCCAAGAGTGTAGGATAATCCCTGATGTCTCGCATCAAGGAAGGGAGGACTCCCACCTCAGTCAAAAGTGCAGATATTTGGTCATCCAACTCCAACCTAATCTGGTATCATGCCTATGACACATGCCACCAGGTATCTTCACCTGAGGACCCTGACCCACCGCAGCCTCATAAATCATATCCTCATCATAATTTGTTGAGGGAGGAGGCACATCCCCAATGAAAGTGCCAATATATTCAAAATATATATTACATAACAATAATTACACATTTAATTCATTAAACAATTTAATAAAACAAGTTAAAGACACTATTAAATTTGAACATTTTTGCGATGAAGTAGAGACAAATTTTCGTCTGCATAGAGTCGTTTTTGCGACCAAGATGATTATTTTTTTTGTCGGAATTCATCTATCGGTCTAGCGGCCACACATGGATCTTCACCAGTCTAGAGACCGAAAAAAGAAGCCTATTCACAATAGGTAAAAGTTCATCTAGTGACGAATGTTAGTCAGTCAAACGACTAATATTAGCTGCACGAGTGACCAAGACAACCCTGGAAAACTTAGTCAATAAACCACTATGAGTCGCTAGAATGACGAATATTAGTCGCTAGAGAGACCAAACCATCAGTTAAAAAGGTCAAAAGAAGGAGGATCAGTTAGTCGCTAGAACGACCAAGTGACCTAGTTTGCGACCAATTGGCAATACAAGCGACTAACACGTTGGTCGCTTTAGCGACTAACATGTTGGTCTCTCTAGCGACTAACGTTGATGTTTGCGACCAATTGGCAATACTAGCGATGAAAATGTTGGTCTCTCTAGCGACTAACACGTTGGTCTCTCTAGCGACTAACATGTTGATGTTTGTGACCAATTGGCAATACTAGCGACAAACAGGTTAGTCGCTAAAGTGACCAATATTGGGGTTTTTTTTTTTTAAAACTTATGCCATTCACACAGGATCTTAACTAAATTTGATAACAGGTATTTAAGTGTGTCCAATCATGATGGTCATGTAATTGTAGGATATTAAATAAACGTTTATTTCAAATTGGGGTGGATGATATGGTGGAACCATGTGAAAGGAGAACATGATCAAACAACGCAATAAATCAAACAAATTGACAATATTAGAGTTGATAGATTGAATACCATATTTGAGGAACTCAATGTGTAGGTCTTACTCATATGTAACTCTATTGTTATTGATCATGTGAACAACTCTCTTTAGGTCTCCAAAAGAAAATATATGACATGAGGTAGGGCTATGGGAAATTTGGATAGAGGATTGTATAGGAACATGATAAAGGGATGGAGAGGAAGGGCTATGGGAAATTTGGATTGAGGATTGTATAGAAACATGATAAAGGGATGGAGCAAGGGATAAAATGAATTACTGATATATATCATGTGGGAGGGAAACCTGTCTAGGTAAAAGGGTGCACCAGAAGACTCTATGTCAATTGTAGAGGGCTTCAAGAAGCTCATGTCTCCTAATGGAAACAAAACCATATTTTTTTATGATAGAGGAGATGCTAGCAATATTTCTAAAGGTGAGGAATAGAGAAAGTGACATGCTAAATAGACTCTTCTTAGTTGTTACAAATGAATTGGTGACCATTGATCTTAGAAATCATATGAACTAAATGTATGGTACATTCGTCAATTTTAGAGAAAGGCATACAAACAAAGAACATTGTTAATTTCGGATCAAATCCATTCAAATAGGAAAATTGATAAAAAGAACATGTAAATAGGAAAGCATAAATGTTAATACAAAGACATACAAACAAATAACATTGTTAATTTTAGATCTAGTCCCTTCAAATAGGAAAATGAAGATGTAGATAGGAAAGTGTAAAGATTAATAATAAAATGTTGATAGGAAAGTGCATGGATTGATGATAGAATTT
>ML796622.1:282917-301363 GCA_009831015.1 Picea engelmannii
TGGCCCTTATAAGGTGTTGCAAAAGATTGGTACTATGGCATACAAATTGGAGTTGCTTGCATCTTCACGAGTACACCCAGTTTTCCATGTTTCATGCTTAAAGAAGGTTATAGGCGAAAATATCCCAGTTCAAACTATATTTCTAGAACTTGATGGGGAAGGAAAAATCATATTGGATCCTGAAGCCATCACTGACACCAGAATTCGCCAGTTGAGGAATAGATCCATTTCAGAGTATCTCATTAAATGGAGGAAACTACTAGCTGAAGATTCCACTTGGGAAGATGAGTCTTTTATACAAAAGCATCTAGAGTTACTCAATCATTGCGGACAACACTTGTCTCAAGGGGAGGGGCATCTTAATCCCTAATATTGGCTCATTGCCCCTTAATTGGGGCATATTATATTAGTAATGTTATTTTATTTATGTCGGCTTTAGGCAATTAGTTGTAATTATACCTCCTAGTCTCCTATATATACCAAGGAGACATTTTCATTTTGAATCATTGACGCAGTCGCACCCTCGGGCACGCCCGCACACACAGGATCTTCTTCTCCTAGGCCCGAAGAACTCCTAGGCTCTTCTATTTCCCTATCGGGAAATCTGCACCCCACAGATTCTCTTATCCGCGATCCCCCTTTCTTTATTTACAGGAGGATCGGAACTCGCGGCTTCGCAAGTTCACTGATGATCACTGGGCTCTCCAATCCCCGAGACCCGATGGCCAGTCAACACTGACTTTATATTCCCTGTTGGGACTTCTGCTTTGTCAGGATTTTCCTTATCGGGATATCGCTACTCGCGATGTTGAGAGCTATGATTTACCGACCCCCGATACCCGATGCAACAAAACTCCAATGCACGCGTGAGCTGTCTCTTCAACTCCTCGCCACTTCGATCGGGATTTTGGAATTCACGGGATCGTGATTCCTGATGTCGATGGATCCGGGACTTGCTTTTCCCCGATCCCCAATATGGTATGCCACCCGTCTTCCACTAACTCCGACTGTGGCCCCACAAAACTCCTCCGTTGGAATATCGTGTTTCACGATTTCAAACTGCAAAAGTTTCCTGCCTTCGAAATCTCCTATGCTCCGAACTCCAACTCCTCGGAATCTCCTGACATGCATCCCTCGTGATGGACGGTTATGGGCTCGTTGGGATATCGCGGATCACGATATCGCACTTCCTGATGCAATCCTTTGCAACTTCGACTCATGAATCCCCGATACACGACACCTCGTATAGATCCGACGGTCCTTGTGACTCAGATTGACATTCTTCCCCTCCTGAGCTTCGAACCCCTACTACACTTAAGCTGTAATCTCCCTGCACCTCCACAAGATCCAACGGCTCACGGTGATTCGCGAAATCTCCTTGGGGAATTTTGACCGTCCATTCCTCCCTTGGATGATTTCTGTGAAATGGATCAAGTACTTCCTTCATGAAGACTTGTTCACATGTGCACAAACTTGCAGTGTTTGCTCAAACACTTCAAACACAGCTTCTCTGTGGGATCCTTCGACAAATTTGGATACTCTATCCTTCCTGAGCTTTGTTATGAATCTGAGCCTTAGAAAAGACTCCTTGCGCGCACTCCTTGCGGAAACACTTCAACACGTCTAAGTGATGAAGTCCCCGACTCTGCACACACCTGCAGCAGCAGTCTCTCAGCTCTCGCTCAGGTTAGCAACCCTGAACTTCACCTGGCCTGCGCACTCCTTGCACGGCTCCTCTGTACCCAACTGCCCCTTGAAGAAATGAGAACAAAAGCTATCTCTAATTGAACCCTTCTGTCAACACACTCCTTGCGGACAATTCAACTGCACTCCTTGCAGGAATTCTCTGGCTCAATTAGAGAAACAATTGAAACCCATTCACTCTTCCTTTCAGACTTCTGATTCACCATGAAATCACATACATAGCATATAAAATAAAATGTATGACAGGAAACAAACATCAATTGAGCATAACATCAATACACAGAGAAACAACACAAACCATGAATTTGAATCAAAGCTTTCTTCTATTAATTCAAATATCTATACATGGGTGTTCTTCATACAATTCTCTTCCTACTCTTCTGCTTCCTCAATAATATTACAATACGCAAAGGAGGGTGTCTATATCCGTTTTCCCTCTTGCGCTCTAAAGCTATCAAATCTGAAATTAAATTCCTATCTAACTGCATTAACTATATTAAATGTCGTCTATCTACTAAAGGACGAGAGCTATCCGCTCAAGGTCCATTACAATATACAAGCACGCTCCTTCATAAATGACTTCATTAAAAATTTGCGCAACAATCCCAAAGTGTTTTCAAAAATTTGGTGCTAGCTTATCCAGCTGTTTTCCGCTTCCGTGTTGGCTCGCTTGATGTGYTGGCGATGCTCCTGCATCATACTCCTCGGCTCGAAAACTTTCATGGGCTCCTGTCTATGAGGTCCTGCATGGTCTGTCCATGCTTCTATATCACTKCTTCGCTCTCCYAGCTGGCATCTCCCACTGGATGATTCTTCCATTTGACCAGATACTCATAGTATTCTTTCCTCCTGGTCTTCTTACCCACTCTCTTGTCCAGTATGCATTCCATCTGGGGCTTTTCTGCAACTGGCAATTGTTTCACCCAGTGGATCGTTGGATGTTCGGTTCCAGTTTCTATTTCTCCTTCCCTGTATGGGTATAAATCTGCGACATTGAATATCAGAGATATTCCGATGCCATCAGGCAACTCAATCTCATAAGCATTTTCCCCAAATTTTCTCAAGACCTTGCATGGCCCGATTTTCTTCATCTTCAGCTTATTGTATGTTCTCCTCGGGAACCTTTCTTTTCTAAAATGTGCCAAAACCATATCACCAACTTCAAACTGAAGTTGTCTTCTGTGCTGATCTGCTCTACACTTGTATTCCTGGTTTGATTTCAGCAACCGCTCCTTCACCCTGCTGTGAAGTTCCTTCATCGCTTCAGCGAATTATTCTGCACTAGCGCTGCTATTAGAAGTCTGTTATGAATCCCTCAGTTTAGAAAATCCTCTCGGCCACATCCCATATATGATCTGAAATGGACTTCGGCCTGTGCTCCTGTTCACTGAATCATTGTATGCGAACTCTGCTTGTGGCAATACATTGTCCCAATTGCTGTGGTGTTCCGTCACCAAGATTCTCAGCAAGTCTCCCAGACTTCTGTTCACCACTTCCATCTACCCATCTGTCTGAGGATGATATGCAGAACTAAACATCAAGTTAGTTCCCAACTTCTTCCATAAGGTCCTCCAAAAATGCCCTGTGAATTTAGTGTCTCTGTCCGAAACTATACTTCTCGGCAATCCATGAAGTCGAATGACCTCCTTGAAAAATAGATTTGCGATGTGAGTCACATCGCTGGTTTTCTGGCATGGGATAAAATGTGCCATCTTGGAAAACCTATCCACTACCACAAAGATTGAATCAACACCTCTTTACGTCCTCGACAACCCTAATACAAAATCCATGCTTATCGCCTCCCACGACCTCTCTGGTATGGGAAATGGATGATAAAACCATGCATTCTGCTTTCTCCCCTTCGAATGCTAGCAAATTATGCATCTGTCAATGAATCTCTTGACATCTTCTCGCATTCCTGGCCAAAAATATGACTCATTCAGCTTCGCGAATGTTTTGTCATGGCCAAAATGTCCTGCCAAGCCTCCGCTGTGTTTTTCCTTTAACAAGTTCTCCCTCATGGAGCATTTCGGAATACACAGTTGATTGCCTCTGAAAAACAATCCTTCCTGGATCATATAGTCTATCCAAGGGCTTCTGTCTCTGAGAAATGGATTCTCAGCTGCTTCATACGCCTCTCCAAAATCTGCATCACCTGCGTACATGTCCCTAAGATCATCAAAACCCAATGTTTTGACTCGAAACTCCTGCAGCAACAAACACTTCCTGCTCAAAGCATTAGCCACTTTGTTAGTAGTACTCGAAATATGCTTAATCATAAATGTGAAATTCTGCATATACTCTACCCATTTTGCATGTTTTTGATTCAACTTCTCTTGTTGAGTCACAAACTGTAATGCGTGACTATCACTATACAAAACAAATTCCTTTGGGATCAAGTAATGCCTCCACTTCTTCAGTGCCTATATGATAGCATAAAATTCTTTATCATACGTGGAGTATTTCACCTTTGCCTCATCGAGCTTCTCACTGAAATATGCAATCGGTCTGTCTTCCTGACTCAAGACCGCTCCTATGGCAAACCCGCTTGCGTCACATTTCACCTGAAATGTCTTCTAGAAATCAAGCAACACCAAAACCGGTTGTTCCGTGATCTTCTGCTTCAACAGATTGAAGCTCTTCTCAGCCTCTGTTGTCTAGTCAAAAGACTTATGCTGTTTCCTCACTGTATCCATCATCGCTGCACTAATCCCACTGAAATTCCTGATGAACTTCCGGTAGAAACTAGCCAAACCATGAAAACTTCTCACTTCGAATACGTTTCTCGGTGATGGCCAATTTTTTATCACTTCTACTTTATCTGGATCCATCCTCAACTCATTCTCCGAAATAACAAAACCCAAGTAAATGAGTTTTGTCTTCATGAATGAGGACTTTTTCATATTTATCAACAACTTCTCTTGCTGTAGCTTTTTCATCATTGTAGCCAAATGCTTCAAGTGCTCTGCCATTGATTTACTGTAAATCAATATGTCATCCAAATACACAATGACGAACTTCCCGATGAACTCCCTCAGGACTTCATTCATTAACCTCATAAAGGTACTTGGCGCATTTGTTAACCCGAACGGCATGATAAGCCATTCATACAATCCTTCGTTGGTTTTGAAGGTTTTCTTCCACTCATCACCTTCTCTCATGCGAATCTAGTGGTATCCGCTCTTCAAATCAATCTTTGAAAATAATTTGCCCCACTCAGGCAATCCATCAGATCATCCATTCTCAGCAATGGAAACCTGTACCTGATGGTTATCTTGTTGATCGCTCTTGAGTCGGTACACATTCTCCAGCCTCCATCTTTCTTCGGACTGAGTACTGTCGGAACAGCACATGGACTCAAGCTCTCCCTAACCAATCCTTTTTCCAACAACTAGTGGACCTGCTTCTTGACCTCTTCATTTTCCTGCGACATCAACTTGTACGCGGCTTTATTCGGCAAACTAGCTCCTGGTATGAGATCGATGTGATGACTCACACTCCTCATTGGTGGAAATGAATGAGGTAATTTGTCCACTACGATTTCAGCGAACTCTTCCAGTAGTTCCTAAATCTCATCTGGTAAATCATCCACTCTTGTGCTAGTCAGAAAAATCCTCGGCTTTCTGACCACAAAAAAATGTGGATCTTCTTTCTTCTTAACTTCCGTAAGAAGCTCTTTCCCACTCATGAGAAGTATTGTGTTGCTTACTTCCGGCTTCACCTCCTTATCCTTTATCGGAAGTAACATATGGGTTCTCCCATTCTTCTTCAGTGTATATGTGTTCATTCGCCCATCATGAATCACATTTCTATCATATTGCCATGGTCTACCCAGTAATAAATGACATACGTCCATAGGAATAACATCACACAAAATCTTATCATTATATCCACCTATCTTGAATTCAACCAAGCATTTTTTAGTAACAGTTACCTGGTGTCCTTTCTGTAGCCACGAAACTGTGTATGGGCTTGGATGATCAGTCGTCTCCAGCTCCAGCTTCTCTACCATCTCTGTGGATACGAGATTATCCGTGCTACCACTGTCAACAATGACCTTGCACACCCTATCCTTGGTCTTGCAAGCAGTCCTGAAAAGTCTAGTCCTTTGGACTGAACTTTCTACCTCTTTCTCAGGTGTCAAAAGGATACCAAAACTGACGCAGTCGCACTCTCGGGCACGCCCGCACACATAGGATCTTCTTCTCCTAGGCTCGAAGAACTCCTAGGTTCTTCTATTTCCCTATCGGGAAATCTGCACCCCACAGATTCTCTTATCCACGATCCCCCTTTCTTTATTTATAGGAGGATCAAAACTCACGGCTTTGCAAGTTCACTGACGATCACTGGGCCTCTCGAATCCCCGAGACCCGATGGCCATTCAATGCTGACTTTATCTTCCCTGTTGGGACTTCTGCTTTGTCGAGATTTTCCTCAGCTTTCAGAGCCATCTGATAAGCATCCTCCACCATCCTGATGGTAAACATGCTTAATTCATCCTGAATGTCGTATCTCAGACCATTCAGATATCTGGAAACTTTTTCATCATCGCTCTCTCGATGACCTGCTCTGATGTTCAGTCGATAGAATTCCTCAGTGTATTCTTTCACTGTCATCAGCTTCTGCCTCAGGTTCTGCATCCTCCTAAACAAAGTAATTTGATAGTCTCTTGGGATGAACTTCACCTTCATCTTTGCGATCATTCGATCCCAACTCTTGATCTTTTGTTTTCCCTTGCAGCGTTTGTCATCTTGTAGCTCATCCCACCACAATGTTGCATGTCCTTTCAAGCGCGTAACAACATGCTTGACCTTCTTGTCCTCTTCAACATCTTCATCGTCGAAATATGTATCGAGAGCTCTAATCCAGTCTAGAAGCTCTTCTGCATCTAGATTTCCCTCGTAAACTAGAATATCCATCTTCGCCTTTGCACCCATCCTGGTAATAGATTTAATTAGACGTTCAGTTGATGCATCTTCGGCTACAACTTCCTCCTCTCGTTCAACCTCTATTTCACTGTCGGAATCACTGAGATCCCCTGCACTAGCTGTGCGTCTTTGCACTGTCTCCATGTCTTCGAGTCTTTCCCAGAGATCACGCATTTGCCTCTCTATTTCTAGATTTTCTACTTGCCTGCCTCTTCTCCTCACCTCCCTATATTCTAGATCAGGTGACTGTCTTTCTCTCCTCAACGGCATGGTGAATTTACTCCTTCTCAGCTACAGAAAGCAAAGAGATATTCCCTCTCTGATACCAAACCTGATGCAGTCGCACCCTCAGGCACGCCCGCACACACATGATCTTCTTCTACTAGTCCTAAAGAACTCCTAGGTTCTTCTATTTCCCTATCGGGAAATATGCACCCCACAAATTCTCTTATCCGCAATCCCACTTTCTTTATTTATAGGAGGATCGAAACTCGTGGCTTCAGAAGTTCACTGACGATCACTGGGCTCTCGAATCCCCGAGACCCGATGGCCAATCAACGCTGACTTTATCTTCCCTGTTGGGACTTCTGCTTTGTCGGGATTTTCCTTATTGGGATATCACTACTCGCGATGTTGAGAGCTATGATTTATCGACCCCCGATACCCGATGCAACTAAGCTCCGATGCACGCATGAGCTGTCTCTTCAACTCCTCGCCACTTTGATCGGGATTTCGAAATTCGTGGGATCATGATTCCTGATGTCGATGGATTCGGGACTTGATTTTCCCCGATCCCCGATATGGTATGCCACCTGTCTTCCACTAACTCCGGCTGTGGCCCCACACAACTCCTCCGTTGGAATATCGTGTTTCGCGATTTCAAACTGCAAAAGTTTTCTGCCTTCGAAATCTTCGATGCTTCGAACCTTGACTTCTCGGAATCTCCTGACATGCGTCCCTCGTGATGGACGGTTCTAGGCTCATCGGGATATCGCGGATCATGATATCATACTTCCTGATGCAATCCTTTGCAACTTCGACTCATGAATCCCCGATACACGACACCTCGTATAGATCCGACGGTCCTTGTGACTCGGATTGACACTCTGCCCCTCCTAAGCTTCGAATCCCTGCTACACTTAAGTTGTAATCTCCCTGCACCTCTGTGAGATCCAACGGCTCACGGTGATTCACGAAATATCCTTGGGGAATTTTGACCATCTGTTCCTCCCTTGGATGATTTCTGTGAAATGGATCAAGTACTTCCTTCACGAAGACTTGTTTACCTGTGCGCAAACTTGTAGCGTTTGCTCGAACATTTCAAACACAGCTTCCCTGTGCGATCCTTCGACGAATTTGGATACTCTATCCTTCCTGAGCTTTGTTATGACTCTGAGCCTTAGAAAAGACTCCTTACGCGCACTCCTTGCGGCAACCCTTCAACACGTCTAAGTGATGAAGTCCCCGACTCTGCGCACACCTGCAGTAGTAGCCTCTCATCTCTCGCTCAGGTTAGCAACCCTGAAATTCACCTGGCCTGCGCACTCCTTGCACGCCTCCTCTATACCCAACTGCCCCTTGAGGAAATGAGAACAAAATCTATCTCTAATTGAACCCTTCTATCAACACACTCCTTGCGGACAATTCAACTGCACTCCTTGCAGGAATTCTCTGGCTCAATTAGAGAAACAATTGAAACCCATTCACTCTTCCTTTCAGACTTCGGATTCACGATGCAATCACATACACAGCATATAAAAGCAAATGTATGACAGGAAACAAACATCAATTGAGCATAACATCAATACACAGAGAAACAACACAAACCATGAATTTGAATCAAAGCTTTCTTCTATTAATTCAAATATCTGTACATGGGTGTTCTTCATACAGTTCTCTGCCTACTCTTCTGCTTCCTCAATAATATTACAATACACAAAGGAGGGTGTCTATATCCGTTTTCCCTCTTGCGCTCTAAAGCTATCAAATCTGAAATTAAATTCCTATCTAACTGCATTAACTATATTAAATGTCATCTATCTACTAAAGGACAAGAGCTATCCACTCAAGGTCCATTACAATATACAAGCGCGCTCCTTCATAAATGACTTCATTAAAAATTTGCGCAACAATCCCAAAGTGTTTTCAAAAATTTGGTGTTGGCTTATCCAGTTGTTTTTTGCTTCCGTGCTGGCTCGCTTGATATGTTGGCGATGCTCCTGCATCAATCATCTGGTACTTGAACATTTAAGTGGGGTAAAAGGAGGTTTCCCCCTCAAAGAGGCTTATTATCTGAAATTATCTCTTTTTCAAGGCATTGAGTACTTTTCCTGAGGTTTTTCTATGCTATATTGATGATTGGTTCTTAACACGGTGCCACCAAAAATTTATAGTTTGCAATGCAACATAATGTTACATTTCTCAAGGGTGTGTTTGGTAAACACAGACTCTCCAATGTGCATGTTTACCAACAAACTACGTCAAAATATGTCTTATAAGGGAGGTGTACCATGTACTTTAATGACTCGGTGCGTTATCTGTACTTTGATACATCGCCCTACCAGTTATAGAATTTTATTTGGTGTGTTTATGTTTACCAACACATTGTCGATAAAGGTAACAATGTACGTGGTGCGCCCTATAAATTTACAGATCACACCATAGGTGGTGTGATTTGAGAGCTTCGAACGCACCGCACAATTTCTTTTTTACACTTAATATTTCTCTCAATTTTAAATTTTAATCCGGTGAAAATTTAAGTTATGAAGAAACAAGGACATTACCTAGACATTTTGTCCTCAGTGAGGCATGGTTGCGACGCACTAAAAAAACTAAATTTGCCCACCATTTGGGAAAATTTGAAATTCACGCACCAAGAAACATACGAAAGGAAGGCAGACAAGGAAATCACCGATGGAAGAGCACTTCAAATAGGAAAAGGCCACACCGGTTCTTTTGAGCTCTACATCACTAAAAATGGTAAAATTGATTTTTACAATCAGTCATATTTTTTTATAAAACCCTATTCTAGTGTGCCCAATGACCAGCTGCACCGGGGCATACTGTTTACTGAGGGAACTGGTTATATTTTAAGAAAAAAGAGTCCTAGCATGGTGCACGTGTTTTTGGGCATGTGTGCACAGCAGCGTGTTTACTAGTACATAGCGCATCACGGTACATTTTTCGAAAAAATACAATTGTGCAATATTTTTTGTTTAAGCATGACACAATGCAGTATAATTATAGATGCCCCAGTGTGGCCACTTTTACATATTTCACCGCATAAATTTGGAAATTAAACCTAACATGGTGCTCCATATTGGAGCACTCGTGCTCACTGGTGTGCATGATACAATGGAGTGCACCGGAATATATTTTTTGACACAATCCTACATTGATGCGAAAATATTTTTTATTTAACCATATAATGGTGCACTATACTAATAGAACATTGGTGCTTCCAGTGTTAAGTTACACACTAGAGATTTTTTAAAGAACACTATTACGGTGCATCATTATTGACCAGTGCATCATTATTTTTGTAGCGCACCGGATACTATTTTTATTTATTTGAAATAAACCTTCTACGGTGCGCTAGTTTTGAGGGAACCGATGCTCCTGTTGTATAAAATGCACCAGTGCGTTATGTGCTTATAAAAACATCGGTGTAAAACATCCGCTAAATCCTCCGCCTACTCGCCTTTACTAGTATCATTCGCTATAAACATATTTTTTGGCTATTTTTATAGGGGTGTCCACAAAAACCTCCTCTAGAGGGTGTTTTCCTTGAAGTGCAAATAATCTCAAAGACAAATTATCAACTCGAAAGGTGCTAGAAATAAAGAAAATAAATATTGGAACCGAGGATTCCCCAAAATATGTAAATCTTGGGATTGATTGTACGATAGAATTAATTGATCAGTATACTTCCTTATTCAAAGAATATTTTGATGTATTTGCATGGAGTTATGATAATATCAAATCATATGACAAATCTATATTCCAATGTATTATACCATTGATATAAGGGGAAAAACCTTTCAAGCAGAAAATTAGAATGATGAATTCCAAGTTGAAGCCATTGGTAAAAGTGGAGCTGGAGAAACTAAAAAATGATAGAATTATATATCCCATTAGACATTTAGATTGACTCTCAAATCCAATAGTAGTGAGGAAAAATACTGGATAAATTCATATGTGTGTTGATTTTATAGATTTGAATAAAGAAACCATCGAAGACAACTATCATTTTCCTAACATGAAATTATTTCTTCAACAAGTTACTAGATCAACTTCTATGACGAGGTTAGACAGGTTTTTAGGGTATAATCAAGTATTGGTGGCAGAGGAGGACATGCATGAGAATGATTTTATAACACCGTGGGAGGCATATGCTTATGCTCACATGCCCTTTGGTTTAAATAATGTTGGAGATAATTTTCAAAGGGCTAAGGACCATGCATTCAAATATTTGATAAGTAAATTTATGGTTGATTATCAAGCTGATTTTACCATCCTAATCCTATATATTATATGGGATCTATCTTTAACCTAAGAAATGTTTATTTATTGTATCTTAAGGAAATTTGTTGGGGAATATAGTTAGTAAAGAAGGAATTTACATTGAACCTGAAAAAATAAGAGCCATTAATGAATTAAATCCTCCATATTCAAAGAAAGGGGTGCAATCATTTTTCAGAAAGATTATTTTTTTGAGAAGATTTGTCCCTGATTATGCAAGTATTTTCAAGATGATCAATTTATTGTTGAAAAAAGACCAGATATTTTAGTGGAATTTATATACTCATAATGCATTTAACAATATTAAACGAGCAATCACCACAACACTTGTGATTATCAATCCAGATTTTAAAAGAGATTTTGTTTTATATTCTTTTTCTACAGAAGGGGTTGTGGCTTCAATTATTACACTAATGAATTATAAATGGGAAGAGCTACCAATAAGACTCATGAGTAAAACCCTTCATGATTATGAGATAAAATATTCATAATTGGAGAAGCATACACTCTCTCTTGTTAAGGAAGTAGCACATTTTCGGATTATATTTTGAACTCCCATGTTATAGCATATGTTGCATCTTCTCTAGTAAAAATGGTCCTAAACCAAAATTGAGAGAGGGAAAGTGGGAAAATTGGCTGGCCAATATTCAAGAGTATGATACCGAGAACAAACTTCTAAAAAATGTTAAGGTACAAGGATTGTGTAAGCTCATTTCAAATAGTAATACATTGAATGGAGTGGTCTCAATTTAAATAGGAAAACCTATAATGAATTATGAATGGTACAAAGATATAATGTTTTATCTAATATCTGGACATTTCCCAATCAGTATGACTCCCAAAGAAAGAAGAGCATTGAAAATGAAATCCAACCAATATGTATTAATTGCAAAAATATTGTTCATAAGAAATTATGATGGTATGTTATTGAGGTGTGCAGATGAAATGAAGGACCAATAAATAATAAAGGAATTTCATGAAGGAATATGTGGAGGACATTTTTCACCAACTACTATTGCTCAGAGAATAATAAGAACTATGTATTATTGGCCATCAATTTTTAAATATTCATATGCAATGGTGAGGAAATGTCTTTCCTGTAAAAAATTATCAAGAAAGATAAAGAGGTCTTCAATGCCTTTGCAACCTATACTTGTAGAAAAACCATTTGCACAATGGGGGATAGATGCCATTGGGCCAATAAATCCAAAATCAAGCAAAGGAAATGTATACATTCTCATCACCACATATTGTTTTACAAAATGACAGGAAACAATTACATTAAAAAGGGTTGATTTTGAAGAATTGATAAAGTTTCTCAAAGATAATATTTTGTCAAGGTTTGGGGTACCGGAAAAATTCATCACTGACAATGACTCAATCTTCATTGGATCAAAGTTCACTGAATTTTGTGGGGAGTATGATATTGTGATGGGGAAATCATCAAATTATTATCCTCGAGGAAATGGACTTGATGAATCGAAAAACAAAACATTGATTTAGATCTTGAAGAAGACAATTGATCAAAATAAAAATAAAAATTGTCACTTGAAGTTGATAGATGATTTATGGGAAAGTAGGATGACACTAAAAGACAACATTGGAATCTCCCCTTATGTATTGGTTTATGGAAAAGAGGCCAAAATTCCACTCAGCCTTGAATTGAATGATTTGACTTATGCAATATACGTTAAGGATACAGAAGATACTCCCCCTTTTCATAAGAGATCGAATCAATTATTGAAATTGGAGGAATAAAGAAATGAAGTTTTAAAGAAAATATCGTAGAGGAAGTAAAATGTTAAAAAATATTTTGATCAAAGCGCAACAATTAAGAACATTCGAAAGGGTGAATTGGTGTTACTCTAGAATAAGTAAAAATAGAACTCGTCAATGCATATGAAGTTCAAAGCACTTTGGATTGGGCCTTATCTTATTGAGAAAATTCTTTGTTTCAACTCATATATCTTGAAATATATGAAGGGAAAGATTTTGATGTTTCCCGTGAACGGGAAACACTTGAAAAAATTCTTCTCTTAAGATTCTCTCTTCTCTTTGTACATATTTTTTATTTATATTTTTGTATATTCCCACCATTTTGACTCTATTTCCCAACCAATAAGACATCTGGTCTTGATATTTTGTATCCTTGAGAACATGTAGGGGGTTATCATCTCATAGTTGGAGCCATTTGTTGAATCCATATGTTTTCCCTTCCTTCTTTCCTTTCGTTTTCCGTTTATGAATTTTCCCCTCCCATAAAATTTCTTGTCCATGTATCATACACCTCCTTCACCCCTCTATTTTTTTTATCATGCTTAACATACTTATCCATTTCCATCATACTTGTTGACTTGTTTTTTATTTCCTTTTTCTTTTTCATCTAGTTCAACACTTAGTTTATTTTTTTCATCGCGGACTCACAGACTCACAGACTTGAGAAATTTCATTTGATTACTTTTATACCTCTTGCAAGTCATCTGAAATATCTCAATACTTATATGTTTCATTCATTGTAGACTCGCGGACTCACAGACTTGCATTTTCATTTCAAAAATTTCCACTATGAGTCCCCGCCATGACGTGTCCTCTTCTTTCATGTTTCTTGAGTCACATTAAATTCTATTTTCATGGAATCAACTACTAAATTCATTTCTAAAAAGTCCCTTGATTAATGATGTTTATATCGAGGAAAATTACATTTATTTCAAATTAATGCTTTCACCAAGGCATTCTAACTTAAGGGTTATTTTACAGTGATAAGTGATATTACGAAGAAGTTTTGCAACTTTTTGAAGATGGTCATGAGAAAATAGTATTTCTACGGGAATAATTTAAACTTGTTCGCCAGAGAAGGCCAAAATTACCATTAGTATAGGTCTTATTAGTACTATTTAGCATTGCCAGATAGAGACAACAATAAGGTGTGGACATTAGGAATAAATCTCGTTGGTTGTGTTCCAGAGGTTTTTGAATGTAAAGATATCATCACTTGGTGCATTGATAAATTCATCGAGAACAAAAGAACCATCCCATTGAAAATCGGCTCCCATGTTTCATTAGCGACTTTGTTTTTTAAGAAAATGTTAAAATTACCAAAGTCGAACTTGGTTTACAAAGGAGAAGAGGCTATAAATTTTCTGAAGGGAAAAAAAAATGGAATTGAACTCTTGTAAGAATATCTACAAGATCCTTCCTCAATGCCATAAGACATATCCAAGATTCAGGTGAGTTCTTTGAAGGACCTTTATAAATAAATTGCATGAATGTTTACTAGAGTTGTTGGTCAATATTCTACAACAACTATTCCTCAGTTGGAATTATACATCCTACATTTCATGGTCCATGAGAATGCAATACTCGACTAGGTGAATATCTTATCAAATGAGGTTATTGTGTAGTTGATGAATTTTAAAACTGAAAAAAGTTCTATATGGCATCCTATTTAATTTCTGCTATCATGTGTTGTCATGTTTTCGAAGGTTTAAGTATCGACAAAAGGGAAAACTCAAATATGGACCCTGTAACTATGTTGTATCAAGCTCCGTGGAGACAAAAGGTTGGCCATTATTTTTATGAAGTATATAACAATTTCATGTTTAAATTCAAGAAATTTCTCTTTGGAGATGATACTTCCAAGCTTTCTTTGGAATCATTGACTTTTTTGAATGGAAAGGGAATTTTCAAAAAAATGGATGATTATAACAACATCAAGATTTTTTTTTCTCACAAAAAAACCTATTGTTGATCATAGAAGTGGTGAGACGGTACAAATTATGGTTTCATGCTTTTTATGAAAAAGTAAAAAGAAGTTTGTCCCTCTTCTTTGGAAGGTTGGATAAATTATTTTAAGAGGAATTTCCTAGATTGATGAGTATGATTCCTATTTTGACCAGTTTACCATGATATTTGCAAAAGAAATAAAAGGGTTTGACACTGATCACAGTTTTTATAACCACAAAATATCAGTTGGGATCAAGCCTGTACTTATCAATGGGTTTATATTTGGAGAAGAAGAGGGTTATACTCACGACCCTCATGTTCAAGAAATTGATAGAAATGTTGGAAATATAGAGACCATTGTAAGAAACAAAAAACATCACAAAGAGATAGGCAAACCCTCTAGTGAAAAGAATTCTCAATCACCCTCCATTTCCCATAGAAATTTTTTACCTAAGGTAAACCATCAGCCTCGAGTGGCCCAAAAAATAAAATCCGTAAGTAATAATTTAGGATATGATGAAGAGAGAAACCCTCCTCAGGGAAATTTAGAACACCCCCATAAGCTAAAAGTTAAAAGGAAATGAACCAATTCTCAGGAAAGGGGAGGTAAACGAGAAGAACCTAAAAATGATATCTTGTTGGATGATATGGACCTGGGTATTGATATTGAGAATATCTTATCCTTGGACAAAGAGGAACATGCTCATGAAAATGTACAACATGTTTCTAAAATTGTTGCCCAAGATGAAATCTTTTCTGATGAAGAAACCTTTTTTATACATAATGACTCATTTGAAAAGGATTCAAATAAAATGGTTTTTGAAAGGACCTTAAAGAGTAAGAGGGGAAAATCATGGTCTACCATTGACACCCAAAACATATTTCCATAAAATTTGTCTTCAAATGACAAGGTCACAAGGGGACACATTGGAATTTTCAATAGATAATATGAAGAAGAAAATGTTCAGCTAAAAGAAAGAGTCAAGGAATTGGAAGAAACCCTCATGCCTCCACTTATTTTGGCCACCCTGTTTTCCATGATTTGGCCTGACATAAGTATTCAAGAAATTTCAGATTCAAGTTCAAGAGTTAAAGGAATTTCAAGTTTTAGTGTTTCCACTCGACATTTCGTCTCGAAATTATGGGACTTGGAAAAACGTTTTGCCTCTCTTGGCCTCAAAATCCAGAATACTAAATAATATTTGAATGCATATTTAAATAATGATGAAGGATTTTTCATATATGGAGTTGCAATGTTAGTAGAAAAAGTATCGGTGATGACAGACCAAAGAAGAAAACAAGAAGATTTTCCCTCCCAGATCCGTGTGAATCAATTAAAGGCATGTTGGATCGAAAGATTTAATACATTAAAGGGATTATTGAGTCAATTAAATGATTTTTCATGATAAAGGATGGAAGCATATTTAAATATTGTTGGCTTGGATATTATTGGTACCACCATCAAAGTTTTGGACCCTAAGCTAATATCAAGTTCAATGTTCATGACCCAACAAAAGTTTGAAGAACAAATTGAAGGTTTAAAGAAAGTATTAGCTGAAAATTTTGATAGCATAGTTGAGTTCACATATGATGGCATTGATAGATGGATTTTTTAATATATTAATAAAAATGTAGATATTGTAAATACGTTGCAAAATCTATCTATCAACAATAGAGAAATTGAGGCTGAATTGCTTAATATCAAAGTAAAACAAGAACTGATTGTTGCTTCATCAAGGGATTATATTGAAGAATGGTTAAACAAGTATATTGACAAGATTTATGAAATACCAATGGAAGTAGTTACAACCAACAACCCAACTGCAATGAGAAAAAGTATAAAAGGCACATCAACAAGCAAGTGAAAGAGAGAGAATCGATCATACTAAGTCTACATTGAATCAAATATTTCCCTCTTTATCATATTTTCATCCAGTTATACTTATTCTTTGATTAGAAAAGGAATAACTGAATTTTGATAACGTATTCTCGTCTTCTTTCCAAATCCTGTTGTTTGCGTTACACTTCGCCCCTTCCTTCTTCAAAAATTTTCTTGTAAATATTTATTTATGGTCTATGGGATCCCCAATCCCAGTCCATTTATGGACAAATGTTTTTAAATTCAAACACTGTAACAAACATTATCATTTTGAGAAATTCCAAAGATCTAATTTGGGATGGATTTTGACTGTATTTTATAATTATGATTTTTGAATATAAAATATTTGAAATCAATCTATCAAAATCATTTTTTGATCTTTATAACTAATACTCTTTCAAAGTTCTCTCATGCAACAGACCATTTATTTTTTGTGTCAAATGTGATCAGATCTTTATTAAACTATGATGGATTTGAGGATATATGCATTTTATTTTCTTCCATGTGTGATGTTTGAAGTTCTTGGTCCATTTCTCAGGAACCCCCTTTTACATACATTTACTTTTTCAACAATTGAGTTTTCTTGACCATCTAAGATTTGGATACTTTTTTATTTGAAATATTTCTATATTATTATTGATTTGAAATTTCAAAGAATATCATAAGCCAAAGACGAGAACCACCTCTCTAAAAATGTAGGAGGATTCATATCCTCGTGAGGTTGCAATTTTGGTCCTGACGGATTCAAGCGTCAACACAACCCCATTATGTTATGGATTATATGGTACTATGTGTTGCAACTGCAGCCCAACCTCAAGACAAAGATTTAGAACATATTTGTTTACATACTCCCCCCCATTATATATATGGAGAGTTATGATCTTTCTCCCTGAATGAGTCTCAACAAGTGCTTTGAACTCTTTGAGATGCTCAAATACCTCAGACTTCTGTCTAAGAAAAAATATGTGAGTATAACGTGAGTGTTAGAAAAATAGGACCACAAAGAAATAAAATAAAACAAATGCAGAAACAAAACACAGAAGATACACAATACAAGAGACACAGATTTACGTGGTTCACCCAGTGTGGGCTACATCCACTAGAGAAATTGCCAGGTCCTTCCTTTATTATTATCCAGCAAATGAAGAGATACAACCTACAACAAAACCCGTTGTAACTTCCTCTTATTTCTCTCACAGTCTCCTCTCTCATAATACAATACTCACCATCATACATAGCCGCAATACATTTCCCTCATAAAAGAGGGTTTCCTTCTAGGGAAAAAAAACCCTAACATAATTTCTATCGTTAGATCTACAACCTTATAATGAATGGTCCAGATTTACAATGAAATTACAATATACTTTTACAAGGCAATTTTTCCTTCGAGGGCTTTGCCCCCGAACTCCCATTGGGGGACGCTTCCCCTGAACCCCCGCTAGGGGCCTGCTTGCCCCCAGACCCCCCAGCTGGGGGGATAGCCCCCCCGGACCCTGCAGAGGGGGTACCCCCCCTCTGCACTCCCCCGTGTGGAAGAGTGTACATACTTCTGGGGTGTAAATACTTCATGGGGTATAAACACAACTGAAAGTAAAAGACCTCTAAATCAGGAAGATAATCAGGCTCCATAACCAATAATCTCCCACTTGGAGACTGATCTCAACAACTCCATCGTTGCTATATATGTTGGA
>ML796622.1:329788-351016 GCA_009831015.1 Picea engelmannii
GACTATGCTTCACAGAGTATTGCAGTTCACTTCCTGATATGGGATCCAGGGGGTGGAGTGCACTATTGTTCGTCTTTCGAGGGGTTCTACTGTGTATCCCATAGGTGGACATGGGATCCTGGCATTTTAGTTGAGTGGATTTGGCTATTTCTTGAGAACAATCAATTTTCTAGCAGGGAGGACTGTAATGTCCCAACTTTGGGACATCATCACAGGGCAGAGACTTATGATGACCAGAGTAGCCAAATGGATGTTATAGTGAGTACAGGGGTATTTGAGAGTCATTGTGGGGTCTAGTTGGCATTTATCATCATATTCCATCATTATGATCCATTCCGCACAGGTTGGCTTTGGTTTCGTTCCATTCCGACGATTTCCATGATTTTGACTATTTTGAGCTATAAGTTAATTAAAATCACTGAAGAGGGCATTTTGGGCACATTACTTGGAGGAACCTCTCAGTGTAATAGCTCATCGGAATCGGGAGGAGCATCACTACAGGATGGGGTGGCTAGAAGTGACTTTCAGTGGCCAGGGAAGCCACAAGGAGAGATAAGGAGATTTTCAGAGGTAAAAAGGTTAATTAATTAATTAAAGTGATTTAATTAATTAATTAAATATTAATAAAATGAAAGTCACTTTGGAGGGACAAGGTGAGCCAAAAAGTATAAAAGGAAGGCAAGGGCCTCTACTCATATTCATGTATGATCTTATTTTGATTTCTAGCTTCTAGCTAGTGAGCCCAATATTGGGGGTTTTGAGGGTTTTGACATAACAAACCCTAGAGGACGATTCGGTGGTGAAAGATTCCACCTATMTTGTCCCAAGCTTGGTCTCAGAGATGCAATACTCTCCCGCACCATTCTAGTTCCAGATCTACTTAGTTGCAGGAGGATTCTACATGAGTTTCATGTGTAGATAGAGAGAGGGTGCACCAGTTGAGGGATTCTAGCAAGAGGGGTGCACCATCTTTGGAGAGAGATTCATTGTAGGAGATTGGCAGGGCTGTTGAGGATTCTATCACTTGGGTTTTCATTGCAAGGCCTTGGACATCAGATCTAGTGCTTTCTAAGACAATTTTATGGCTCAGATTATTTCTTGAGCAGTGGGGAGAATTGAAGAGAATGAGGGCGTTTTTGAGATCCAGATCTAGTCTGTTTGGAGGGGTTACACTTCAGATCTGACCCTGAGACTTTACCTAGTGACTTGCAGTGTCCCGATCTATATTTCTGGAGAGTTTCAAAGCATTTGGAGGCCTCCTTTAGCAAGGCTGAATTATCTAGGGTTTTAGTCATCCAATGGGGCACACCATTCAGTGGGGATTTCAGATCTACAGAGATTGAGAGGGATCTTGGAGATTCGGTCAACTGAGTTTTTCTTACCATCACCCGATCTATTAGTTGGCATATTTATTAGGGTGATTGGACACTTTTGGCAGCAGGGCCGAGTTATTGAGGGTTTCATCCTTCTATTGGAGCATGACATTCTTTAGCTGGAGAGTATGGCATTCAGATCTGCTAGTGTTGATATTCATTTCTTATTCAACCTTTGGAGGCATCTTTTGTATTAGAGGGAACATTTTGTAGCAGCTCTTATCTATTATCTATCTTCTTGGCCATTTGTTGAGCACTCCAAATAGGCATATTCATTGTAGCAGGTTTCTCTATTTTATGAATAAAGAAGAATTGAGATGTTTTGGCTTGTCTATCTTATTGCATATGGTTGAGGTATGTTCCATGGTTATCTCTTTCTATTATTTTCTGCATACACACATATAGCACATCTAAAGGGTAGATCAACAAAGTGTTTGACAAAATACCTCACTCAGAAAAAGTTTTAAAAAGACACCAAAACAGTGATGATCCTTGCATAATGGCTTGGGATCATTACACAGTTACCTCTTAGTGGGCATATTGACACGATTAGGGGATTTGGAGAAGTAGGTATCAACCTTAAGACAGTTAAAGGGAGGGAGAGAGGGGTAGAGAGAGAGAGAGAGGGAGGGAAGCATAGAGAGAGAGGTAGTGTAATGTCCCCTTCCAACTGATCATGATGAAGGATGACTTAGTAGCCTATACAAATCTCGTAGGCTATGTTCAAGAGAAAAAGTGGAGTGATAGGGATTTATTTAGTGTCATTGGGTTAAAAGATGATAAACTCTAAAGTGACATTAAATAAAAATAAAATAATTAATTAGTGAAAATTGGAGGGAAAATAAGGTAAGGGTTTGATTTGGTCAAAAAGGGAAAGATCTAGAAGGCTTGGAGAAATAATAAATAGAGGGGTAACCCTTCCCTTTGGGCATTATGATTTGATCTCTCATTTTGGAGTGGTCTTGGAACCATTGTTTTGTTGGGGTTTATCAAAACCCTTCCACCATTGCAGTTTACTTTCGATGGTGTAATGACCACCCTAGCTAGACAAGAAGGGGGATTCATCTAGGATTTCCATTAGAGCTTCAATTCAATGTTTGTTTCAGTTGGAGGCATATTGGATTGCGTAGGAGATTTGTGAAACTTGCTAGAGGAGGTCGATCTCATATTTGCAAGTACAAGGAGGGTTTTAGAGAAGCATGATAGGAGACATTCTCGTTGGCTGAACACCAGCATATCGCGAGGCCTCACTTTTTTCCCAGCCTCATCCCACGAGGACCTATGCAAACTGAAGTTGCCAAGATACTTAGGCACGGAGCCTATTACCCTTGGAGACAGTTTCTTGCAGTGGATTCAGTTACCATAAGTTTATCATGGCATCATTACAAGTTATTTTTTCTTTATGTGTGTGTGTTTGTAGCGTCCATTGCAACCAATAGATATATGTGGGTTTAGTATTGATGCACCTGTTAATACAACCAAGAGAGAATTGTGTTTCTGTGATTTTTGAAGATTCCATCCATAATAAAATGTCATGATAATCTCTTATATTTCTTTAATTTCAATATGTTTGATTAAATGCCTACTATGAGTTTACATGTAATATATTTGTAACAAGTAGTGAGTCATCCCAAAACTTTGTTTGCAAAGCATTTGAAAAAAATACACACCTAAAATAAAACTCAAAACACAATATCTTAGCTTGCTACAATTGGGGATATTACAGTGGTATCATAGATAGTGATCTTGCTAGCCTGTGATTTCTTGAGGCATTGATGCTAAGGAAAACTAGAGGATGAGGGAAACAACCCACCCCAGAATCAGAGACACTAGAGGAGGTAGAAGTATAAGGAGTTATGGGGGACCATCCTATAGATAGGACCATACAATTGTTAGAAACCATAGCCAAAGGGTAACAACAATTAACACAACTCATGACACAGCCTTTTACCAACAACCAAGTAAATTAAAACCATGGAGGTACCAATGGGAACCATGCAGATGCTAGCCACAAAGGAGGTAGGTCTCACAAAGGGAGTAATACCTATGTTCCAACACAAAGTGTCTTCTAGGAAGGTAGAAGAAGAAAGGTACCCATAACATTATTTCCACCGTTCCTAGAGGAGCAGCCTACATGAGCACAAGAACAATAGGGGATGACGGACGACATCAACACCTACTTTAGGGAGTATCATTTTCTAGAAGAAGGATCCTGAGCAACCATGTCTTACAATGACTACCGCAACCTCAAGATGAGGAACAAGACTAGGATGGACTAGAATCAACATAACTTCGATCTTTTGTGCAAATTAGGGAAGATGACTATCTCATCTTTTGATGGATTTGGTAGGTGCACAAAACGAGCATGTGTACATAAGTTGGACACTTATTTCCAGCTTAACCCGATGAGAGAGGTAGAAGAAATCAAGTTTTCCACCCTACACTTAGATGGATAGGCTCATGAGTAATGGTACCATGGGATATAACATTGGGGCATTCGAACATCACCTCATATGAGGATTTCACCCAAAGGTTAACAGGCATGTTCAATAGGAAGGATCTTGAGATCCACTTCAGAGAGTTGGCCCAGCTGAGGCAGACAGGTACACCAAAGGCTTATGTCACAGAGTTCTAATGGATCGCAATCATGGTGATTGATATTTCTAAGAAAAGACTAGTGATGTTATCCACAGAGGGATTGGTTGAGCCCTTAAGAGGTTGGGTGAAGGATTTTAGGAAAAATACACTACGATAAGCTATCATGAAGACCTAGGGTATGTGACGAAGCATCCTTTATTCCACAGAAAATTTAGGTGACGAAGCATCCTCAGAAGTCATAGACAGGGACAGATAGGATAGATGAGGAGAGTTGGAGAGATCTGAGGAGGAAGAAGATTTGCTGCAGTTTCAAAGAGTCTTGGGAAGCAGGTCATTGATGTATGGGAAAAGGTAAATTACATTATATTAAGGTGGTTTTCGATGAGGAGGATAACGGTGATGACGAGGGCATTGGACAAAAAAATTATGAGCCATGACACCTTGATGCTACAAAGAAGTTTCCATTGCATGGGAGCACAAAGGGAGTGACCATTGCTACAATTTCAAGATTTCTCAAATATTACACCTTTAGGATCAGAAGCATCTTTTAGGGACATAGGGTTATAACACTAATTGATGATGGGGCCACCCACAACTTCATTGATGCCACACTGGTCACCAGAAGACACATCCCTACAGAGTAATTCTAGGGATTCAATGTGGTAGTAGAATATGGGTACAACATGATGTGTACTCAAAGGATCAGGGGATTATAAGTAACATTGGGAAATTATATGTTGACCGATGATTTTTATGTCTTAGATTTGGCGGGTACTCATGTGGTGCTTAGAGTTCAATGGTTTTACTTGTTGGGAGATATCCACATGAACTATCAGGACATGAGAATGGAGTTCAGGGACAACAGTGGAAAGCAATTCATCCTAAGTGGTATGTCAAAAAGTGCTCCCAAGATTGTATCTAACCAACGCATGGAGACCATTTTTAGACATGGGGACGTTGTTTGTGCAATAGAGTGCTTTCTCACCATGGAGAAGCCATCATAGGATCTCCAACACCACCATGCGGACATCCAGACATTGCTTGAAAAGCATGACACAGTATGTGGACCATTACCAGCAGGGAGACCACCTGATAGGGGATTTGAGCATGTCATTGAGCTAGAAGAGGGGTCGAAGCTCATGATCACCACACCATATAGGAATCTGAAGAAGTTCAAGGATGAAATAGAGAAGGCCACAAAGGATTTTCTATAGATTGGGCATATTGGTCCTATTTATATTCCCTTCGCTTCTTTCGTTCTACTCGTGGAGAATAAGGATGGCACAATGAGGATGTGCATCGACTACATGGCATTGACCAGAAAAATCATCAAGAATTGATAACTGATACCCAAGATTGATGAGTTGATATATGATTTACATGGTACGATTTGCTTCTCGAAGATTTATCTTCGATCGAGGTACCTTCAGATTCAGGTCAGAGAGGAGGACATCCATAATACAACCTTCATATGTCACTATGGGCACTATGAGTTTCTAGGCATGCCCTTTGGTCTAATTAGCACAACGGTTACCTTCCAGTCGTGTATGAACCATATCTTCAACAAGAAATTCAGGAAGTTCTTACCAATTTTATTTGACAATCTTCTAATCTACATTAGGACTTGGGAGGGACATCTGAAGCATGTGAACAAGATTCTCACTATTATGGAGGAGTAGTCACTTTTTTCCCAAGAGGCAAACTGAAAGTTTGGGTTGAAAAAGATCCTCTATTTGGGGAACATGATTGGTGTTGAGTGAGTAAAGGTGAATCAGGAGAAGATACAGGCAATTGTATATTGTGTCACCCCCATATCACTCACAAAGCTACGAGGATTCTTCAAGATATGCAACTATTATAGGCGCTATGTGAAAGCTTTTTTACAATTGGCTGCACCATTGAAAAAATTCACCAAGAAAGGGATGTTCTAATGGTTAGAGGATGCACATGTAGCATTTGAAAGAATGAAGAGGGTGATGAGCACTTGCCCAATATTAACACTCCCATATTTCACACATCCTTTTGTCCTAGAGTGTGATGCATCCAGTGAGGGGATAGAAGCGATGTTGATAAATAACCGACACTCAATATCTTTCGAGAGAAGAAAGTTGAGGGAGATAGAGAAGCTATATTCGATAGATTATAAGGAGATGTTGTCCATCATGCATGCACTAGAATAGTTCATAAAATACCTGGTGGGAGGACACTTTGTGGATAGGACTGACCACAACAGCTTGAGATATTTCTTGGAGCAGCAGGACCTGAATGAAAGGCAACAAAAATGGGTGAGTAATGTGCAAGAATATGATTTTTACATTGAGTATGTAAATGGGAAGAAGAAAATAGTTGTTGATGCCCTATCCAAGATACTTGCAACCTTCTCCATGAAAGATATCTCCATAGAATAAAAGTCCATTCTCTTGGTGGAATACTCCAACAACACCTTCTCCTGTGAGTTGATGGAGGGAATTATCAAGGATGACAAGTATAGGGTAGTGGATGACATTATCTACTACAAATATAAGATCTATATTGTCCCTGAGTCCATACTAAGGATAGGATTTTGAGGGCAGTAAATGACGCACCACTGGTAGGGCATACAAGGCATCTGAAGACCTACAGATAGGTGATAGAGAGATTCTCCTGGAAGGGTCTCAAGGAGGATGTACTTCAACATGTGAGGGAGTGCATGAATTTCCAATAGAACAAGTCAGATCTTACACATCTTGCAAGATTTCTTCATTCATTTCCAATTCCAGAGAAGAAGTGGGATAACATATTCATGGAATTCATTATAGGGTTGCCAAAGGTACAGGGAAGGGACTGTATCTACATGGTAGTGGATATGTTGAAGAAATTTGCAAACTTCTTTTCCAATCCTTCAGATTACAACGCATCTCAGATAGCAAACATTTTCTTCGGGGAGGTGTTCAAACTGCATGGTCTTTTGAGGAACATAGTCAATGATTGGGATAACAGGTTTCTCAGTGCATTTTGGCAGGACTTGTTTAGGTTATTTAAGATGGAGTTTACGCCTAGTACAAGCTAGCACCCCCAGAAAGACGGGAAGGCCGAGATAATAAAAAAGTGGATTTATGGGTACCTAAATAACTATGTGTTAGGCAAGCATGGGGCATCGATAAAGTGGTTTCATCTCGGGGAAACATTGCTACAACACCACTAATCACATTTCCAACAGGATGAGCCTATTCAAGAAATTGTATGGATACAATGCCCCATCATTTTTGGACTTGGAATTTGGGAAGAGAAAATCCCCCAAGGCCAAAGATTGGTTGCAGGAAATCCAAGATATCTTGAGAGTCCTGAAGGAAAATTTTTGGGTCACTCAAAATCAAAAGAATATGTATTCATATAGGCACAAGTTAGAGCATATCTTTGAGTTTGGGGACTTATTATTTCTTAGGTTGCAACCTTACAAACAATTATCACTAAAGAAGAGTGGTGCAAAGATGTTGAAGCCTCGCTTTTATGGACCCTACAGAGTGACTAGGAGAGTTGGGGAGGTATCATATGAGTTGGAGCTACTAGAGGGTAGCAGGATCCATAACATATTCCATGTAACTTTCCTCAAGAAGGAGTTGAGATAGAAGGTCACCTCTTAAAAATATCTTCCTCCAGTAGATGAGGAAGGGAAGTTGGTTCTGCCCCCTGAGAGGATTGTTGATGTCAGAGAGTAGAGGATGAGGAGAAGAGTCATTCGAGAGTACCTGGTCATATGGAGAGGTCTACCCATAGAGGA
Organism: Picea engelmannii; assembly: GCA_009831015.1. Taxonomy (NCBI): domain Eukaryota; kingdom Viridiplantae; phylum Streptophyta; class Pinopsida; order Pinales; family Pinaceae; genus Picea; species Picea engelmannii. The sequence goes on from ML796622.1 coordinate 337,520, forward strand.
TGCTACTTGGGAAGGAGAAAATATCTTACAACACTCGAATTTGGAGTTTCTTGGGGACAAGCAATCCCACGAAGGGAGGACTATAATGTCCCCTTCCAATTGATCATGATGAAGGATGACTTAGTAGAGTATACAACTCTTGTAGTCTATAGTCAACATAAAAATTAGAGTCACGAGGATTTATTTAGTGTCATTGGGTTAAAAGATGACAAATTTTAAAGTGATATTAAATAAAAATAAAATAATTAATTACTTAAAAATTAAAAAGTGATTTTTAATGTTTAAGTGAAAATTGGAGGGAAAATAAGGTAAAGGTTTGATTTGGTAAAAAAGGGAAAGATCTATAAGCCTTGGAGAAAGAATAAATAAAGGGGTAACCCTTCCCTTTGGGAATTGTGATTTTATCTCTCATTTTGAAGTGTTCTTGGATCCATTGTTTCCTTGGGGTTTAGAAAAACCCTTCCACCATTGCAGTTTAGTTTCGGTGGTGCAATATCCACCCTATCTAGACAATAAGGGGGATCGATCCAAGATTTCCATTGGAGCTTCTATTCATGGTTTTTTTCAGTTGGAGGCATAACATCTTGCACAAGAGGTTTTCGAAACTTACCAAAGGAGGTCGATCTCAGATTTGCAGATACCAGGAGGGTTTCAGGGAATCATGGCAGGCGAATCCTCACTGGTTGAACACAAGCATCTCATTAGGCCCCACTTGTTTCCCATCCACGTCCTGCGAGGACCTCTACAAATTGAATTTTCTGAGATACTTAGGCACAAATATGATTACCCTTGGAGAGAGTTTGTCGTAATGGATTCAGTTACCAGAAGGATTCTGGTGTCATTCCAGGTTATTTTTTATTTGTGTGTGTGTTTGATTAAATTCCTATTATGAGTTTACATGCAATCTATCTGTAATAAGTATCCAATCAACCCAAAACATTGTTTGCAAAGTGTTTGATAGAAATACACACCTAAAATACAACTCGAAACACAATATCATATCATGCTACAATTGTGGATATTATAGGTAGTGAGGAGGGGGGGGAGAGAGAGAGTGAGAGAGGGTGAGTTAAAGGGAGATATAGGTAAAGAGAGAGAGAAATGGGGAGAGGGAGAGAGAGAGAGAGTGAGGAAGAGAATGAGTGAGTGAGAGAGAGAGAGCGGGGGGAAGGGGAAAGAGAGGGAGGGGGAGAGAGAGAGGGAGGGAGAGAGAGAGAAAAAGGGAGTGAGAGGGAGGGAGGGAGAGAGAGGGAGGAGGGATAGAGAGGAATATAGAGAGAGGGGGGGAGAAAGTAGGGTAGATAGATATATAGATGGAGGGAGAGAGATAGGTAAAGAGAGGGAGAGGGGGAAGAGTGGGGGATAGACATAGTTAAATAGGGAGAGAGGGAGAGGGGGGAGAGAGACGGAGATGAGTGGGGGAGAGAGAGGGAGAGGAGGAGGGAGAAAGTGAGTGAGTGTGTGTGTGTGCATGAGAGAGAGAGGGGGGAAATGAGTGAGAGAGAAGGGGAGATAGAGGGAGTGGGATACAAATTGAAGGAGAGATACAAGTAGATGCAGGAGAGAGAGGGAGAGAGAGAGAGAGGCTTGACTCCCCTCCCCCTCCCAACCATGTTTCAGGCAACGAGACTCATACCTAGAGCTCAAAACCTTCTAATGGTGCCCATAACCCAACTAGGAGGGAGATGATACTCTCAATACATTACATGTGGTGGTTAAAKGAATCATTCTTGGATTTGGATGTCTATAAGCTTACTTTAGGTCCTAATGTTTGATTTTCCTCCCTTGACCATGTTTAACACCCCATGACCCATACTTGGTGCCTGAAACCTTCTAATGGGGTCCATATTGCAACTCAAAGGACAAATATCCCACAAAGAGATAATATGTGGTGACTTTAGGACTCATTGATGGATCTTGAGCCCTACAAGCTATGTTTTAGGCCTAATGAGAAATTTTCATCACTTGACCTTGGTCCAAGTATTCATACAGATACCTACTTCTCCAAAAACCCTAATGGTGTTAATATTCCCACTAACAAGTAAAGGATACACTTGGGAGGTAATATGTGTGGGTTAAAGGTGTTGTTCATGGTTGAATATTTGATGTGAGTTCAAGGTGTTATTTGTGGCCTTAGATGCATGAGTTAAGGGTGTTGTCTATGGCCTTGGCCTATGGTTGGGGATGTTAGTGCCACTAGGTGGTTTTCAAATGTTGGTATGTGTCCCAGGGTCTTGAAAATGATACGCATGTGTTGTTCATTTTGCCAAGGGTGGGGGTGACATGGGGGTGGCTAGGTCCCCCCTATTTGGGGTTGGGGGGAACTATTAGGTATGTGTTATATACTTTTCATGATTGGTACCATGTATTACGGATTGATATGAGGGAAAGGGGGGTTCCGGGGGGGGGCATGGGGACCTTGAAAAAAATTGGCACTTTTTTAAGTCCATTTTGTGCACTTTTCATCACACGAATTTCTATCTTGGTGGTGTTGTGGAACATGGTATTTCATCCTATGGTTTTCTAATTCATAAGGGGTCATAGGGGGTCACAGGAGGTCACTTCACATGGATTTTTTGTTGGTAAGAACATGTACAAGTTCCTAATAACACACACACTTTAGGAACACAAATGCATTCAAGAGTGCGTGCACATTCTAGAGTGTGTGCATGTTCCTTACATTTCAAATATTTTTCGAGTAGGAATGACAAATCTAGCATATGTGTTTGCTAAGTTGGTTTCCTCAGATTTAGGTTTGGGATGACAAACCTAGTTTTGCCATAGGAGTTACACACTGTCGCCATTTTTCCCTCTAAATTTCTAGCTCTAACCACAAAATACCTCTCATATTTCAAGACTTCGAAGGGTATACTATGGTATATGACTGTAAAGATTATACATACCAGAAAAAATTCGGATTATAGCACCCATGTTTACCAAACCAGCCAAAACAATGTACGAGTTATGATCAAATGGGAACTAGTAAAGGCCTACTACCCCACAACTGTGCCGCTCCGAGACCAATACGGCTGCAAAAATGGACAAATTTGCGATGAAATTCGAAATATTCTGGATATTTCATGGAGGACTAGAATGAGCTAAAGGCATGGATTCGTATTGCAAAATCCATCTCCGCCATGTTAAACAGCCCTAGGATATAACCTGTTAGAGATCAAGATGCATAGCCAAGAGTAGCAGGAAAGGTGCCTCTTCTCTTCTTGCTCGCAGCTCTCTTTATGGACAAAGGACAGAGGATCAAACCCAGATGAGCTCTCTATGAACAAAGGATAGATGATCGAACCCAGGTGAGCTCTCTTAGCCTAATTACACTAATTTACACTAATTTAAAAAACTATAACATACCCGCTATAACAACAACCGACAACACCAACAATGAAAGCACCAACAACACCAACAACGATTGCAACAACAACACCAACTATAACAACGACCAACAACATCAACAATGATAACAACACCAACACCAACAACACCAACAACGACAACACTAACAACACCAACAGGGACAACATCACCAACAACTACAACACCAACAACGACAACAACACCAACAGATTGTTAGCAACTCAAACAGGATGGATTGACCGATGTGTGGGTAATATATAAAACCTTTTTCGGCCGAAATTTTTTTCGGATGTAAAAACCTTTCAACCGAAAGATGTTTCGGCCGAAAATATGTTACCAAATGAAAAAATCCGTATCGCCAGTAACTTTTCGGTCGAACGAATCTTTCAGCCGAAATATCTTTCAGCCAAAAAGATGTTATTGAATGAAAAAAATCTGTCCGGCTAAAATTGTACATGAAAATTGAGGCTGTCGTCACAATACCACTCAATTTGATGTTCAAAGGTTCGACCAAAACATTTTTCGGCCGAAAAATAGGCCTTTCACCTGAAAGAAGTATTTGTTCGGTCGAAAAAAGGTCTCTAGGAATTTTGGACACCCAATTCTCACAAAAGTGTTACCAACCTTCATGATTGGAGAATAAATAGTAAATATATTTGTAGACATATATCAGAATTGTAAAATGCATACCTCTTTTATTTCTACTATAACTTTTTATTAGCTTAACCATTTTTAAAATAAGTTATATGACACACTAGAAGAGACCGAGATATACAATCTAAAAAAAAATTGGTTTGATAATATTAAGACACTTGTAGCCTACATTTCATAATTTCTATAAATAAAAATTATATATTCAGTAAGTTAATCAAATTTCCTACATTTCATCTTTTTACACCATATTCAAATTCATTGTAAAAGTACCTTGAATAATCCCTCCAATTTAATAGACTTTTTTTTTTCCATGTTTGCATTGTGACTAATGTATCATGAGAGACCATCATTAGCTTGCACCTGCCCTCTTAAAATGAGCACTAGACATTTTGAAAAGATCATATGTATAGACTAAAACAAGGTGACTCAACGGAGAGTAATTCAACACATAAGAGTCTTTGCAAATGAAGGATAAAATAGGTAACAAAGTCATCATAAAAAACCACATATAGACATGACATAGAACTAGGCCCATTGTAGTACCTTTGAGTGGGTAGGAATATGTATGTATTAAAGTGTGAAATCAATACACCTATCTCCTTAATGGATCTTCCAACCTGGATGGGGAAGAAGAGGAATTCCAATTCTAAGTATTCTAAGCACAAGATAAACAAAACCACCTTCCTTACTCTACAAGTATCAAAATCCTAGAACTCACTTACAAAAAAAAGAAAAAACCTTTCTAAATCTTCTAAATTTATTCTTTCTAAATCTTCTAGATTTATTCAACAGAAAGCAAAGTGCATGAAACTAATATTAAAGCAATGAGAGTAAATGGGAAAAGGAAGAAGATTCTATTACAAGTAGAATTATACATAACTGAATCCATATCTCACTAGAAGTGGATCCAAGTTCTTTCTCATTATGGTTAATTCTTCTTAATTCTTTTTACTAATCCAATGTTCTACAAATACATTAACTATTGCTTCTCCAAACTCTAAAAAAAACTTGGTAAATAATATAAAAGTACAAATTGAATATTCATTTATATAAAAATCTCTCCAAAATTATATCAAACTCTATTAAAATTTAAATCAAAACCCATCTAAATCTATCAAATCTAAATCTATCAAATCCATGTGAAAACCAAATACTTTTTCCAAACCATTTATATCAAACACTAACGTCTAAATCAAAACCCATCCAAATCTATCAATCCCATGTGAAAACCAAAGACTTTTCCCAAACGTTATGATATGATGTTTATAAGTTTTTTACTGAAGGAAAAAACCTACATACATTCTAGATGCATCCTAGAATATCTAGGCTTTGGACATGCCAACTATAATCAAATAAGACTAAATCATCAAATAAGACTTTTCCCAAACGTTATGATATGATGTTTATAAGGTTTTTCCATAAAGAAAAGTTCTAGATGCATCATATAATATCCAGGCTTTGGTCATGCCAACTATAGTCAAATATGAATAAATCATCTAAGTCGCGCTATTAATCAAGTTTGACTCCTTTAAGAAGGACTACGTGGGTTCCACCCAATATATGCATGGCCACGCATCTTTTAGGTGAGTAAGCGCACAGGTCAAATAAACCGAGGAAAATGCATAAATGACCAAAGCTCGGAGAGATTTGTTGCAATTTTGTACTACATAGACAACTTGTTAATGTATATTGGGAATAAAACTTGACCGCCTAATCCATGTTAGAAAAGTTAGAAGAGGTTTTTACTATTGGAGTGGTCTAAATTTTTATTTTTTAATGTGTTTATCCATAAGAATTTGGCGATATAAATTTAAATTTATTTGAAATTACAATTTGCTATTGTTTAACTTGTATTTTTGAATTCATGAATTCAGTTTTAATTATATTTTTGAATACATCCATTCATTTTCTTGAAATTTTTTTATACAAATTTAACCATTGAAATTTATAAATCCAATAATTTTTTATCAAATTTCAAACTAAATTATCCAAATAATACCTTTGGAAAAGAGCCTAGGACGTTTAGATTACTATTTTTAATATTTATATTCCATCTGCTTTTAATATTTCATCCTCATCTGGGAGGATTCTACTACAATATTATCTCTAAACCAGGACGACGGAGCACGATATTTGTTTGGGACACATACCAATAGTTCAAAACCACCTAGTTGCACTGACATCCCCAATCATCGCTCAAGGCTATAAACAACACCTTGAAATCATGTATCTGGGACCACAAACAACACCTTGAATCCACACACGTGACCTCCCAAGTGTATTATTTACCTCTTAGTGGGCATATTCACACCATTAGGGGATTTGGAGCAGTAGGTATCAACCTTAAGACAGTTACAGGGAGGGAGAGAGGGAGGGAAGCATAGAGAGAGAGGCAGTGTAATGTCCACTTCTAATTGATCATGATGGAGGATGACTTAGTAGCCTATACAACTCTCGTAGGCTATATTAAAGAGAAAAAGTGGAGTGATAGGGATTTATTTAGTGTTGTTGAGTTAAAAGATGATAAACTCTAAACTGACATTAATTAAAAATAAAATAATTAATTAGTGAAAATTGGAGGGAAAATAAGGTAAGGGTTTGATTTGGTCAAAAAGGGAAAGATCTAGAAGGCTTGGAGAAATAATAAATAGAGGGGTAACCCTTCCCTTTGGGCATTATGATTTGATCTCTCATTTTGGAGTGGTCTTGGAAGCATTGTTTTGTTGGGATTTATCAAAAACCTTCCACCATTGTAGTTTAGTTTCGATGGTGCAATGACCACCCTAGCTAGACAAGAAGGGGGATTGATCTGGGATTTCCATTAGAGCTTCAATTCAGGGTTTGTTTCAGTTGGAGGCATATTGTCTTGCACAGGGGATTTGTGAAACTTGCTAGAGGAGGTCGATCTCATATTTGCTAGTACAAGGAGGGTTTTAGAGAAGCATGACAGGAGACATTCTCGTTGGCTGAACACCAGCATCTCGCGAGGCCTCACTTTTTTCCCAGCCTCATCCCACGAGGACCTATGCAAACTGATGTTGCCAAGATACTTAAGCATGGAGCCTATTACCCTTGGAGACGGTTTCTCGCAGTGGATTCAGTTACCATAAGTTTATCGTGGCATCATTCCAGGTTATTTTTTCTTTGTGTGTGTGTGTTTGTAGCGGCCATTGCGACCAATGGAGATGCACCCGTTAATACAACCAAGAGAGAATTGTGTTTCTGTGATTTTTGAAGATTCCATCCATAATAAAATGTCATGATAATCTCTTCTATTTCTTTAATTTCAATATGTTTGATTAAATGCCTACTATGAGTTTACATGTAATATATTTGTAACAAGTAGCGAGTCATCCCAAAACATTGTTTTCAAAGTGCTTGAAAAAAACACACACCTAAAATACAACTCAAAACACAATATCTTAGCTTGCTACAATTGGGGATATTACAGTGGTATCATAGATAGTGATCTTGCTAGCCTGTGATTTCTTGAGGAATTGATGCTAAGGAAAACTAGAGGATGAGGGAAACAACCCACCCTAGAGTCAGAGACATTAGAGGAGGTAGAAGTATAAGGAGTTATGGGGGACCGTCCTACAGATAGGACCATACAATTGTTAGAAACCATAGCCAATGGGTAACAACAATTAACACAACTCATGACATAGTCTTTTACCAACAACCAAGTAAATCAAAACCATGGAGGTACCAATGGGAACCATGCAGATGCTAGCCACAAAGGATGTAGGTCTCCCAAAGGGAGTAATACCTATGTTCCAACACAAAGTGTCTTCTAGGAAGGTAGAAGAAGAAAGGTACCCATAACATTATTTCAACCATTCCTTGAGGAGCAACCTACATGAGCACAAGAACAATAGGGGATGACAGACGACATCAACACCTACTTTAGGGAGTATCATTTTATAGAAGAAGGATCCTGAGCAACCATGTCTTACAATGACTACCGCAACCTCAAGATGAGGAACAAAACTAGGATGGACTAGAATCAACATAATTTCGATCTTTTGTGCAAAATTGGGGAAGATGACTATCTCATCTTTTGATGGATTTGGTAGGCGCACAAAACGAGCATGTGTACATAAGTTGGACACTTATTTCCAGCTTAACCCGATGACAGAGGTAGCAGAAATCAAGTTTTCCACCCTACACTTAGATGGATAGGCTCATGAGTAATGGTACCATGGGATATAACATTGGGGCATTCAAACATCACATCATATGAGGATTTCACCCAAAGGTTGATGGACATGTTCGATAGGAAGGATCTTGAGATCCACTTCAGGGAGTTGGCCCAACTGAGGTAGATAGGTACACCAAAGGCTTATGTCACAGAGTTCTAATGAATGGCAATCATGGTGATTGATATTTCTAAGCAAAGACTAGTGATGTTATTCACAGAGGGATTGGTTGAGCCCTTAAGAGGTTGGGTGAAGGATTTTAGGAAAAATACACTACGATAAGATATCATGAAGTCCTAGGGTATGTCAGACACAACCCCTAATAAGACATCAGCAAAAACCTTTATTCCATGGAAAATTTAGGTGACAAAGCCTCCTCAGAAGACATAGATGGGGACATATAGGATATATGAGGAGAGTTGGAGAGATCTGAGGAGGAAGACTATTTGCTACAGTTTCAACGAGTCTTGGGAACCAGGTCATTGATGTATGGGAAAAGGTAACTTCCATTACATTGAGGTGGTTTTCGATGAGGAGGATAACGGTGATGACGAGGGCATTGGACAGAAAAATTATGAGCCATGACACCTTGATGCTAAAAAGAAGGTTCCATTGCATGGGAGCACAAAGGGAGTGGCCATTGCTACAATTTCAGGATTTCTCAAATATTACACCTTCAGGATCAGAGGCGTCTTTTAGGGACAGAGGGTTATAACACTAATTGATGATGGGGCCACCCACAACTTCATTGATGTCGCACTGGTCACCAGAAGACACATCCCTACAGAGTAATTCTAGGGATTCAATGTAGTAGTAGAATATGGGTACAACATGATGTGTACTCAAAGGATCAGGGGATTATAAGTAACATTGGGAAATTATATGTTGACCGATGATTTTTATGTCGTAGATTTGGCGGGTACTCATGTGGTGCTTGGAGTTCAATGGTTTTACTCGTTGGGAGATATCCACATGAACTATCAGGACATGAGAATGGAGTTCACAGAAAATAGTGGAAAGCAATTCATTCTAAGAGGTATGTCAAAAAGTGTTCCCAAGATCGTATCTAACCAATGCATGGAGACCATTTTTAGACATGGGGACGTTGTTTGTGCAACATAGTTCTTTCTCACCATGGAGAAGCCATCATAGGATCACCAATACTACCATGTGGACATCCAGACATTGCTCTAAAAGAATGACATAGTATGTGGACCATTACCAGCAGGGAGACCACCTGATAGGGGATTTGAGCATGTCATTGAGCTAGAAGAGGGGTCGAAGCTCATGATCACCACACCATACAAGAATCTGAAGAAGTTCAAGGATGAAATAGAGAAGGCCACAAAGGATTTTCTATAGATGGGGCATATTAGTCCTATTTATATTCCCTTCACTTCTTTCTTAGTATTGGTGGACAATACGGATGGCACAATGAGGATGTGCATCGACTACATGGCGTTGAACAAGAAAATCATCAAGAATTGATAATTGATACCCAGGATTGACGAGTTGATAGATGATTTACATGGGACAGTGTACTTCTCGAAAATTTATCTTCGATCGAGGTACCTTCAAATTCGGGTCAGAGAGGAGGATATACATAATACAACCTTCATATGTCACTATGGGCACTATGAGTTTCTAGGTATGCCCTTTGGTCTAACTAGCACAACAATTACCTTCTAGTCATGTATGAACCATATCTTCAACAATAAATTCAGGAAGTTCTTACCAATTTTCTTTGACAATCTTCTAATCTACATTAGGACTTGGGAGGAACATCTGAAGCATGTGGACAAGATTCTCACCATTATGGAGGAGTAGTCACTTTTTTCCCAAGAGGCAAAGAGCAAGTTTGGGTTGAAAAAGATCCTCTATCTGGGGAACATGATTGGTGTTGAGTGAGTAAAGGTGCATTAGGAGAAGATACAGACGATCATATATTGTCTCACCACCATATCACTCACAAATCTACAAGGATTCTTCGGGATATGCAACTATTACAGGCGCTTTGGGAAAGGTTTTTTACAATTGGTTGCACCATTGATAAAATTCACCAAGAAAGGGGTGTTCTAATGGTCAGAGGATGCATAGGTAGCATTTGAAAGAATGAAGAGGGTGATGAGCACTTGCCCAGTATTAACACTCCCATATTTCACACATCCTTTTGTCCTAGAGTGTGATGCATCCGGTGAGGGGATAGAAGCGATGTTGATAAATAACTGACACTTGATATGTTTTGAAGGAAGAAAGTTGAGGGAGACAGAGAAGCTATATTCGATAGATGATAAGGATATGTTGTCCATCATGCATGCACTAGAATAGTTCATAAAATACCGGGTGGGAGGACACTTTGTGGTTAGGACTAACCATAACAGCTTGAGACATTTCTTGGAGAAGCAAGACCTGAATGAGAGGCAACAAAAATGGGTGAGTAATGTGCAGGAATATGATTTTTACATTGAGTATGTAAAGGGGAAGAAGAACATAGTTGTTAACGCCCTATCCAAGATACTTGCAACCTTCTCCATGAAAGAGATCTCCATAGACTGGAAGTCCATTCTCTTGGTGGAATGCTCCAACAACACCTTCTCATGTGAGTTGATGGAGGGAATTATTAAGGATGACAAGTATAGGGTAGTGGATGACATCATCTACTACAAAGATAAGATCTATATTGTCTCTGATTCCATACTCAAGGATAGGATTTTGACGGCAGTAAATGACACACCACTGGTAGGGCATACAAGGTATCTAAAGACCTATAGATAGGTGATGGAGAGATTATGTTGGTAGGGTCTCAAGGAGGATGTAATTCAACATGTGAGGGTTGCATGAATTTCCAGTAGAACAAGTCAGATCTTACACATCTTGCAAGATTTCTTCAGCCATTGCCAATTCCAGAGAAGAAGTGGAATAACATATTCATGGAATTCATTACAAGGTTGCCAAAGGTACAGGAAGGGGACTGTATCTACATGGTTGTGGATATGTTGAACAAATTTGCAAACTTCTTTTCCATTCCTTCAGATTACAATGCATCTCAGATAGCAAACAATTTCTTCGGGGAGTTGTTCAAACTACATGGTCTTCTGACGAGCATAGCCAATGATCGAGATAACAGGTTTCTCAGTGCATTTTGATAGGAGTTGTTCAGGTTATCTAAGATGGAGTTGACGCCTACTACATGCTAGCACCCCCAGAAGGACGGGAAGAATGAGATAATAAAAAAGTGGATTTAGGGGTACCTAAATAACTGTGTTAGGGAAGCATGGGGCATGGATAAAGTGGTTGCATCTCAGGGAACATTGCTACAACACCACTAATCACATGTCCAATGGGATGAGCCTATTCAGGGAACTGTATGGATACAATGCCCCATCATTTGTGGACTTGGGATTTGGGAAGAGAAAATCCCCCAAGGCCAAAGATTGGTTGCAGGAAATCCAGGATATCTTAAGAGTCTTGAAGGAAAATTTTTAGGTCACTCAAAATCAAAAGAATATATATTCATATAGGCACAAGTTAGAGCATATATTTGAGGTTGGGGAATTATTATTTCTCAGGTTGCAACCTTACAAACAATTATCACTAAAGAAGAGTGGTGCAAAGAAGTTGAAGCCTCGCTTTTATGGACCCTACAGAGTGACTAGGAGAGTTGGGGAGGTAGCATATGAGTTGGAGCTACTAGAGGGTAGCAGGATCCACAACATATTCCATGTATCTTTCCTCAAGAAGGCGTTGGGATAGAAGGTCACCTCTTAAAAATATCTTCCTCCACTGGATGAGGAAGGGAAGTTGGTTCTGACCCCTGAGAGGATTGTTGATGTCAGAGAGTAGAGGATGAGGAGAGGAGTCATTCGAGAGTACTTGGTCATATGGAGAGGTCTACCCATAGAGGATGCTACTTGGGAAGGATAAAATATCTTACAACACTCGAATTTGGAGTTTCTTGGGGACAAACAATCCCACAAAGGGAGGACTATAATGTCCCCTTCCAATTGATCATGATGAAGGATGACTTAGTAGCGTATACAACTCTCGTAGTCTATAGTCAACATAAAAATTAGAGTCACAAGGATTTATTTAGTGTCATTGGGTTAAAAGATGACAAATTTTAAAGTGATATTAAATAAAAATTAAATAATTAATTACTTAAAAATTAAAAAGTGATTTTTAATGTTTAAGTGAAAATTGGAGGGAAAATAAGGTAAAGGTTTGATTTGGTAAAAAAGGGAAAGATCTATAAGGCTTGGAGAAAGAATAAATTTAGGGGTGACCCTTCCCTTTGGTAATTGTGATTTGATATCTCATTTTGGAGTGTTCTTGGATCCATTGTTTCCTTGGGGTTTAGAAAAACCCTTCCACCATTGGAGTTTAGTTTCGGTGGTGCAATATCCACCCTATCTAGACAATAAGGGGGATCGATCCAAGATTTCCATTGGAGCTTCTATTCATGGTTTTTTTCAATTGGAGGCATATCATCTTGCACAAGAGGTTTTCGAAACTTACCAAAGGAGGTCGATCTCAGATTTGTAGATACCAGGAGGGTTTCAGGGAATCGTGACAGGAGAATCCTCATAGGTTGAACACAAGCATCTCATTAGGCCCCACTCGTTTCCCATCCTCATCCTGCGAGGACCTCTGCAAATTGAATTTTCTAAGATACTTAGGCACAAATATGATTACCCTTGGAGAGAGTTTATCGTAATGGATTCAATTATTAGAACGATCGTGGCGTCCTTCCAGGTTATTTTTTATTTGTGTGTGTGTTTGATTAAATTCCTATTATGAGTTTACATGCAATCTATCTATAATAAGTATCCAATCAACCCAAAACATTGTTTGCAAAGTGTTTGATAGAAATACACACCTAAAATACAACTCGAAACACAATATCATATCCTGCTACAATTGTGGATATTATAGGTAGTGAGGAGGGGGGAGAGAGAGAGAGAGAGAGAGAGAGAGAGGGTGAGTTAAAGGGAGAGATAGGTAAAGAGAGAGAGAAATGGGGAGAGGGAGAGAGAGAGAGAGTGAGGAAGAGCATGAGCGAGTGAGAGAGAGAGAGCGGGGGGAAGGGGAAAGAGAGGGAGGGGGAGATAGAGAGGGAGGGAGAGAGAGAGAAAAAGGGAGTGACAGGGAGGGAGGGAGAGAGAGGGAGGTGGGAGGAGAGAGAGAAAGTGAGGGAAAGAGGGAAGGATGGAGGGAGAGCATGGGGTGGGAGGGAGACCGAATAAGGTGGAGAGATAGAGGGAGAGAGTGAGTAGGGTAG
>ML796622.1:375093-387320 GCA_009831015.1 Picea engelmannii
TGGGGGAAACAGGGTGTTACATAGACATTTTGAAAAGATCATATGTATAGACTAAAACAAGGTGACTCAATAGAGAGTAATCCAACACATAAGAGTCTTTGCAAATGAAGGACAAAATAGGTAACGAAATCATCATAAAAAACCACATATAGACACGACATAGAACTAGGCCCATTGTAGTACCTTTTAGTGGGTAGGAATATGTATGTATTAAAGTGTGAAATCAATACACTTATCTCTTTAATGGATCTTCCAACCTGGATGGGGAAGAAGAGGAGTTCCAATTCTAAGTATTCTAAGCACAAGATAAACAAAACCACCTTCCTTACTCTATAAGTATCAAAATCCTAGAATTCACATAAAAAAAAAAGAAAAAACCTTTTTAAATCTTCTAAATTTATTCTTTCTAAATCTTCTAAATTTATTCAACAGAAAGCAAAGTGCATGAAACTAATATTAAAGCAATGAGAGTAAATGGAGAAAGGAAGAAGATTCTATTACAAGTAGAATTATACATAACTGGATCCATATCTCACTAGAAGTGGATCCAAGTTCTTTCTCATTATGGTTAATTCATCTTAAGTCTTTTTACTAATCCAATGGTCTACAAATACATTTACTATTACTTCTCCAAACTCTAAAAAAAACTTGGTAAATAATATAAAGGTGCAAATTTAACATTCATTTATATAAAAATCTCTCCAATCAAACTCTATTAAAGTTTAAATCAAAACCCATCCAAATCTATCAAATACATGTGAAAACCAAATACTTTTTCCAAACCATTTATATCAAACACTAAAGTCTAAATGAAAACCCATCCAAATCTATCAATTCCATGTGAAAACCAAAGACTTTTCCCAAACGTTATGATATGATGTTTATAAGTTTTTTTACTGAAGGAAAAAACCTACATACATTCTAGATGCATCCTAGAATATCTAGGCTTTGGACATGCCAACTATAATCAAATAAGACTAAATCATCTAAGTCGCGTTACAATCACGGATTAAAACCAAAGACTTTTCCCAAACGTTATTATATGATGTTTATAAGGTTTTTCCATAAAGAAAAAAAATCTAGATGCATCATATAATATCTAGGCTTTGGTCATGCCAACCATAGTCAAATATGAATAAATCATCTAAGTCGCGCTATTAATCAAGTTTGACTCCTTTAAGAAGCACTACGTGGGTTCCACCCAATATATGCATGGCCACGCATTTTTTAGGAGAGTAAGCGCACAGGTCAAATAAACCGAGGAAAATGCATAAATGACCAAAGCTCTTAGAGATTTGTTGCAATTTTGTACTACATAAACAACTTGTTAATGTATATTGGGAATAAAACTTACCGCCTAATCCATGTTAGAAAAGTTAGAAGAGGTTTTTACTATTGGAGTGGTCTAAATTTTTATTTTTTAATGTGTTTATCCATAAGAATCTGGCGATATAAATTTAAATCTATCTGAAATTATAATTTGCTATTGTTTAACTTGTATTTTTGAATTCATGAATTTAGTTTAAATTATATTTTTTAATACATTGATTAATCTTTTTGAAAAACTCTTATACAAATTTAACCACTGAAATTTATAAATCCAATAATTTCTGATCAAATTTCAAACAAAATTATCCAAATAATATCTTTGGAAAAGAGCCTAGAACGTTTAGACTATTATTTTTAATATTTATATTCCATCCGCTTTTAATATTTCATCCTCATCTTGGACGATTCTACTACAATATTATCTCTAAACCAGGACAACGGAGCACAATATTTGTTTGCGACACATACCAACAGTTCAAAACCACCTAGTTGCACTGACATCCCCAATCATAGGGCAAGGCTATAAACAACACCTTGAAATCATGTATATGGGACCACAAACAACACCTTGAATCCACACATGTGACCTCCCAAGTGTATCCTTTACCTCTTAGTGGGCATATTCACACCATTAGGGGATTTGGAGAAGTAGGTATCAACCTTAAGACAGTTAGAGGGAGGGAGAGAGGGGTAGAGAGAGAGAGAGAGGGAGGGAAGCATAAAGAGAGAGGTAGTGTAATGTCCCCTTCCAATTGATCATGACGGAGGATGACTTAGTAGCCTATACAACTCTTGTAGGCTATATTCAAGAGAAAAAGTGGAGTTATAGGGATTTATTTAGTGTCATTCGGTTAAAAGATGATAAACTCTAGAGTGACATTAAATAAAAATAAAATAATTAATTAGTGAAAATTGGAGGGAAAATAAGGTAAGGGTTTGATTTGGTAAAAAAGGGAAAGATCTAGAAGGCTTGGAGAAAGAATAAATAGAGGGGTAACCCTTCCCTTTGGGCATTATGATTTGATCTCTCATTTTGGACTGGTCTTGGAACCATTGTTTTGTTGGGGATTATCAAAACCCTTCCATCATTGCAGTTTCGTTTCGATAGTGCAATGTCCACCCTAGCTATACAAGAAGGGGGATTGATCTAGGATTTCCATTAGAGCTTCAATTCAAGGTTTGTTTCAGTTGGAGGCATATTGACTTGCACAACAGATTTGTGAAACTTGCTAGAGGAGGTCGATCTCATATTTGCAAGTACAAGGAGAGTTTTAGAGAAGCATGACAAGAGACATTCTTGTTGGCTGAACACCAGCATCTCACGAGGCCTCACTTTTTTCCCAGCCTCATCCCACGAGGACCTATGCAAACTGAAGTTGCCAAGATACTTAGGCACGAAGCCTATTACCCTTGGAGACGGTTTCTCGCAGTGAATTCAATTACCATAAGTTTATCGTGGCATCATTCCAAGTTATTTTTTCTTTGTGTGTGTGTTTGTGTAGCGGCCATTGCAACCAATAGAGATATGTGGGTTTAGTATTGATGCACCTGTTAATACAACCAAGAGAGAATTGTGTTTCTGTGATTTTTGAAGATTCCATCCATAATAAAATGTCATGATAATCTCTTCTATTTCTTTAATTTCAATATGTTTGATTAAATGCCTACTATGAGTGTACATGTAATATATTTGTAACAAGTAGTGAGTCATCCCAAAACATTGTTTGCAAAGTGTTTGAAAAAAGTACACACCTAAAATACAACTCAAAACGCAATATCTTAGCTTGCTACAATTGGGGATATTATAGTGGTATCATAGATAGTGATCTTGCTAGCCTATGATTTCTTGAGGCATTGACGCTAGGGAAAACTAGAGGATAAGGGAAACAACCCACCCCATAATCAAAGACATTGGAGGAGGTAGAAGTATAAGGAGTTATGGGGGACCATCCTAAAGATAGGACCATACAATTGTTAGAAACCATAGCCAATGGGTAACAACAATTAACACAATTCATGACACAGTCTTTTACTGACAACCAAGTAAATCAAAACCATGGAGGTACCAATGGGAACCATGCAGAGGCTAGCCACAAAGGTGGTAGGGCTCCCGAAGGGAGTAATACCTATGTTCCAACACAAAGTGTCTTCTGGGAAGGTAGAAAAAGAAAGGTACCCATAACATTATTTCCACCATTCCTTGAGGAGAAGCCTACATGAGCACAAGAACAATAGGGGATGACAGACGACATCAACACCTACTTTAGGGAGTATCATTTTCTAGAAGAAGGAGCCTGAGCAACCATGTATTACAATGACTACCGCAACCTCAAGATGAGGAACAAGACTAGGATGGGCTAGAATCAACATAATTTCGATCTTTTGTGCAAATTGGGGAAGATGACTATCTCATCTTTTGATGGATTTGGTAGATGCACAAAACGAGCATGTGTACATAAGTTGGACACTTATTTCTAGCTTAACCTGATGACAGAGGTGGAAGAAATCAAGTTTTCCACCCTACACTTAGATGGATAGGATCATGAGTAATGGTACCATGGGATATAACATTGGGGCATTCGAACATCACATTATATGAGGATTTCACCCAAAGTTTGATGGACATGTTCGATAGGAAGGATCTTGACATCCACTTCAGGGAGTTGGCCCAGCTGAGGCAGACAGGTACACCAAATTCTTATGTCACAGAGTTCTAACGGATGGCAGTCATGGTGACTGATATTTCTAAGCAAAGACTAGTGATGCTATTCACAGAGGGATTGGTTGAGCCCTTAAGAGGTTGGGTGAAGGATTTTAGGAAAAATACACTACGATAAGCTATCATGAAGACCTAGGGTATGTCAGACACAACCCCCAATAAGACATCAACAAAAACCTTTATTCCACATAAAATTTAGGTTTCGAAGCCTCCTCAGAAGACATAGACGGGGACAGATAGAATAGATGAGGAGAGTTGGAGATATCTGAGGAGGAAGAAGATTTGCTAAAGTTTCAAAGAGTCGTAGGAACCAGGTCATCGATGTATGGGAAAAGGTAAATTCTATTACATTGAGGAGGTTTCCGATGAGGAGGATAACTGTGATGACGAGGGCATTGGACAAAAAAATTATGAGACATGACACCTTGATGCTACAAAGAAGGTTTCATTGGATGGGAGCACAAAGGGAGTGACCATTGCTACAATTTCAGGATTTCTCAAATATTACACCTTCAGGATCAGAGGCATTTTTTAGGGACACAAGGTTATAACACTAATTGATGATGGGTCCACCCACAACTTCATTGATGTCGCACTGGTCACCAGAAGACACATCCCTACAGAGTAATTCTAGGAATTCAATGTGGTAGTAGAATATGGGTACAACATGATGTGTACTCAAAGGATCAGGGGATTATAAGTAACATTGGAAAATTATATGTTGACCGATGATTTTTATTTCTTAGATTTGGCGGGTACTCATGTGGTGCTTGGAGTTCAATGGTTTTACTCATTGGGAGATATCCACATGAGCTATCAGGACATGAGAATGGATTTCAGGGACAACAATGGAAAGAAAGTCATCCTAAGAGGTATGTCAAAAAGTGCTCCCAAGATCGTATCTAAACAACGCATGGAGACCATTTTTAGACATGGGAACGTTGTTTGTGCAACAAAGTTCTTTCTCACCATGGATAAGCCATCATAGGATCACCAACACTACCATGCGGACATCCAGACATTGCTCGGAAAGAATGACATAGTATGTCGACCAATACCAGCAGGGAGACCACCTAATAGGGGATCTGAGCATGTCATTCAGCTAGAAGAGGGGTCGAAGCTCATGATCACCACACCATACAGGAATCTGAAGAAGTTCAAGGATGAAATAGAGAAGGCCACAAAGAATTTTCTATAGATGGGGAATATTAGTCCTAGTTATATTCCCTTTGCTTCTTTCATGGTATTGGTGGAGAATAAGGATGGCACAAAGAGGATGTGCATCGACTACATGGCGTTGAACAAGAAAATCATCAAGAATTGATAACTGATACCCAGGATTGACGAGTTGATAGATGATTTACATGGGGCGGTGTACTTCTCGAAGATTTATCTTTGATCGAGGTACCTTCAGATTCGAGTCAGAGAGGAGGATATCCATAATACAACCTTCATATGTCACTATGGGCACTATGAGTTTCTAGGCATTCCCGTTGGTCTAACTAGCACAACGGTTACCTTCTAGTCATGTATGAACCATATCTTCAACAAGAAATTCAGGAAGTTCTTACCAATTTTCTTTGACAATCTTCTAATCTACATTAGGACTTGGGAGGAACATCTGAAGCATGTGGACAAGATTCTCACCATTATGGAGGAGTAGTCATTTTTTTCCCAAGAGGCAAAGTGAAAGTTTGGGTTGAAAAAGATCCTCTATCTGGGGAACATGATTGGTGTTGAGTGAGTAAAGGTGCATTAGGAGAATATACATACGATCGTATATTGTCACACCCCCATATCACTCATAGAGCTACGAGGATTCTTCAGGATATGCAACTATTACAGGCACTTTGTGAAAGGATTTTTACAATTGGCTACACCATTGACAAAATTCACCAAGAAAGGGGTGTTCTAATGGTCAAAGGATGCACAGGTAGCATTTGAAAGATTGAAGAGGGTGATGAGCACTTTCCCAATATTAACACTCCCATATTTCATAGATCCTTTTGTCCTAGAATGTGATGCATCTGGTGAGGGATTAGAAGCAATGTTGATAAATAACCGACACTCAATATCTTTCGAGAGAAGAAAGTTGGGGGAGACAAAGAATCTATATTCGATAGATGATAAGGAGATTTTTTCCATCATGCATGCACTAGAATAGTTCATAAAATACCTGGTGGGAGGACACTTTACCATTATGGAGGAGTAGTCATTTTTTTCTCAAGAGGCAAAGTGCAAGTTTGGGTTGAAAAAGATCCTCTATCTGGGGAACATGATTGGTGTTGAGTGAGTAAAGGTGCATCAGGAGAAGATACAGACGATCATACAGTGTCTCACCCCCATATCACTCACAGAACTATGAGGATTCTTCAGGATATGCAACTATTACAGGCGCTTTGTGAAAGGATTTTTACAATTGGTTGCACCATTGACAAAATTCACCAAGAAAGGGGTGTTCTAATGGTCAGAGGATGCACATGTAGCATTTGAAATAATTAATAGGGTGATGAGCACTTGCCTAGTATTAACACTCCTATATTTCACACATCCTTTTGTCCTAGAATGTGATGCATCCGGTGAGGGGATAGAAGCGATGTTGATAAATAATCGACACTCAATAACTTTCGAGAGAAGAAATTTGAGGGAGACAGAGAAGCTATATTCAATAGATGATAAAGAGATTTTTTCCATCATGCGTGCACTGGAATAGTTCATAAAATACTTGGTGGGAGGACACTTTGTGGTTAGGACTGACCACAATAGCTTGAGATATTTCTTGGAGCAGCAGGACCTGAATGAGAGGCAAAAGAAATGGGTGAGTAATGTGAAAGAATATGATTTTGACATTGAGTATGTAAAGGGGAAGAAGAACATAGTTTTTTATGCCCTATCCAAGATACTTCCGACCTTCTCCATGAAAGAGATCTCCGCATACTTGAAGTCCATTCTCTTGGTGGAATACTCCAACAGTACCTTCTCCTGTGAGTTGATGGAGGGAACTATTCAGGATGACAGGTATAGGGTAGTGGATGACATCATCTACTACAAAGATAAGATCTATATTGTCCCCGAGTCCATACTCAAGGATAGGATTTTGAGGGCAGTAAATGATGCACCATAGGTAGGGCATACAAGGTATATGAAGACCACATATAGGTGATAGAGAGATTCTCCTAGAAGGGTCTTGTCACATACCCACTAAGGTAACTAAAATTTTTGTCCTTTCTTCGAGGAACAAAATCCCTAAATACCTTCGGGGTCTAGCGCATGCGCCTCTCACAACTCGGGAGTTGGAGGGTCAAGGTTCTCGACTTCTCTTTCTCCTAACACCGATACCCGAGATGTGACATGGGTCTGG
Organism: Picea engelmannii; assembly: GCA_009831015.1. Taxonomy (NCBI): domain Eukaryota; kingdom Viridiplantae; phylum Streptophyta; class Pinopsida; order Pinales; family Pinaceae; genus Picea; species Picea engelmannii. Next base: position 382,503 of record ML796622.1, read on the forward strand.
CTCCTTCCTCACTAGCGCCTTCTATACATAACCATAGGCTAGGCTAAGCCCTAGCACTACTCGCAACTCGCGACTTTGCGAGTTGGGATGTTGAGCCTTCATGGTCCCCTTTTGTGAAATCTTGAGATATAATAAGTCATTCAATGGGATGACTCTTTTCCAGGCGAAAAGTGTCCTTCATGCGACCCTTTCTCTGCAGTCTGATACCACGTGGAGATTCTGATCCAACGGTCCTCCTATGGCTTGGATCCAATGACCATGATCACATCGCGATCTAACGGATCGTGAGTTCAAGCAGCCCTACCTTTGACCACTCCAAGTCATGAGTCAACGAAATGCTACCCGATTGCCACGTGTCCGGTGGTGACAGGCGGTTTCAAATACTTCAGGATTTTTGGGACGTTGTCAAGTCCACTCCCCTGCCTCTGCCTAGGTTAAGATCGACGGTCAATAAAGCTCCAGTAAGTCCTGGATCGATGGTCCTAGACACGGGTGGGGTCCACTTTAAGCCGCCAATTCCGGACCCCCCCCCCCCTTTTAAAGGTAGATAGGCAAAGGGGGTCCGTAATTCAACCTTGACCATAGATCCGGGCTTCCCAATCTATGTCGTTGAAACATGCGTGCGCAATTTCAGACCCCCCCTCCACTTTAAAGGTAGAATGACAAGGGGGCTCCAGAATGGAACCCTGGCTGTAGATCTAGGTGCACATAATCTAGCCACTCAGATTCGCCCGCCTTTTAACGAAACATGCATTTAGGTGAAGCACTAAGATTTCGCCATGTGCCCTCCTTGACGGACAACTACGATCAAATCGCGACTTTGTGTGTCACGAGTTCAATGGTATTTTCTTTGACCTTCTTATTCTATGAGTCAGCAAAATGTTGAGCTCTCGCCACGCGTCCCCTATGATGCACAACTCTGAGGATTTCAGAACTTGTCTTGTGGACCTTCCTCCGAATCCAACGACTATTAGCCTGCATGCTTCAGATCTGACGGCTCAAATCTGTTTTCCTCATGCGCTCACTTCTCACTGTTTGGACGTGGATTTTTCGATGGTCCATATCTCTCCTCCGCGGAAAATCGAACGATAGTTATCGGTCTTCCTATTTTGTGAGGACTATAAGCGTCGAGGCATTAACGCCCATGCTCCTTCCTCAAATTCAATGGTCGTGATAGACCTTAGGTTCTCCCGAATGGGTCTCATCCGTTCGTCTTCCAAACGGAAGGATATTTCCTTTCGCTACTTGAATCTCGTTATCCCCTGGATTTAACGCTTGGAAGAACTCTTCCGCGCACTTCTTACATTAATTTTCCTAGTCTAAAGCTTAAATGGTTCTTGATCGTTACTTGCCTCACAGAGAGCCTGTGAGGGTATGCACTGCCTCTCCTGAAGTTGATCCGCTCTGCCCTCGAAGGGGATCAGAACGATAGGGGGTCAATGTGCGTGAAGGAAGCTATATCTAAGGTCGTCGAACTTACAGTTCGTGACTCTTAGCTCAAGACACTACAAAATATCATGCAGACAAGACAACTCTTGATGGAGCGAACTCATGCCCCAAACTTAATCATTTGTACAGAAATCAACTATGATATGTAAATATACACCTGCATCCATTATTTTTAGTCTAAAACACCAGGCAGTCATTCCACTCAGAAGTCATCATGGCCGTATAAACAGGAGCATGTATTCATGATAACTCAATTAAAAATACAAGGCATAAAACACTTTTCAGATTCACCAGGAGGGATGCAACTGCTGAGAGGGGTGCTCGTTTCAACCCAACCATAGGCTTAGGGAATCCAAAAGGATTTACCACTAGCCACCCCCAAGCTAGACCACGATGCTTTGAGATTCAGTCTCCTACTTCCAGTTCAATGGAAGTCTAGGAAGAAGGTTACTCTCCTTCTCCTGATACAGAAAATGATTCTAGGATGAAGGTTACTCTCCTTCTCCTTTTCTTAGAACTCCCTCTGTTTCTAGAGTTTCTCCAATTCTCTTCTGCGATCCCTGTCACGTGTGTTCTTCCTCCCCCCACACACTTCCTTTCTTTCCTCTTTTTGAAAGATTGCGTGTGGAGCGAATTTCCTCGTTCGTGGTTAGGTATGAGAGATTTTTACGGATGGACGGTTCACCCCCATCCCCTCATTAACTCTTGAGGAGCCTCCCCACCTACCGATCTGATGGGAAATTCATTCCAGGGTTAGAGAGTTGCTTTGGTCTTTGCACAAGTAAAACCCAATACAATACTGGCTCAGTGGAAGTTAACGCAACCATTCCAGGTCCCTTCCACCACCTCTCAGTATTCATCATGGTCTCTTTTAGCACATCCCTCTCTCAGCAGTCATGCAACACATATTCATAACATAGTTTACACTCATCGACCTTTTATACAAAGGTCCGTCAAATCAAACATTCACATCTTTGAGTTTTCCATAGTTCTTGGCCAATATAGTTATTTTTACAGACTAGGGAAAACAAGGTGTTACATGTTTCAAAGAGGATGTACTTCAACATGTGAGGGAGTGCATGAATTTCCAGTAGAACAAGTTATATCATACACATCTTGCAATATTTCTTCAGCCATTGCCAATTCCAGAGAAGAAGTGGGATAATATATTCATGGAATTCATTACAGGGTTGCCAAAGGTACAGGGAAGGGGCTGTATCTACGTGGTAGTGGATATGTTGAACAAATTTGCAAACTTCTTTTCCATTCCTTCAGATTACAATGCATCTCAGGTAGCAAACATTTTCTTCGGGGAGGTGTTCAAACTGCATGGTCTTCTGAGGAACATAGTCAATGATCGGGATAACAGGTTTCTCAGTTCATTTTGGTAGGAGTTGTTCAGGTTATCTAAGATGTATTTGATGCCTGGTAAGAGATAGCACCCCCAGAAGGACGGGAAGAAAGAGATAATAAAAAAGTGGATTTAGGAGTACCTAAATAACTATGTGTTAGAGAAGCATAGGGCATGGATAAAGTGGTTGCATCTCGGGGAACATTGCTACAACACCACTAATCACATGTCCAATAGGATGAGCCTATTCATGGAATTGTATGGATACAATGCCCCATCATTTGTGGACTTGGAATTTGGGAAGAGAAAATCCCCCAAGGCCAAAGATTGGTTGCAGGAAATCCAGGATATCTTGAGAGTCCCGAAGGAAACTTTTTAGGTCACTAAAAATAAAAAGAATATGTATTCATATAGGCACAAGTTAGAGCATATCTTTGAGGTTGGGGACTTAGTATTTCTTAGGTTGCAGCCTTACAAACAATTATCGCTAAAGAAGAGTGGTGCAAAAAAGTTGAAGCCTCGCTTTTATGGACCCTGCAGAGTGACTAGGAGAGTTGGGGAGGTATTATATGAGTTGGAGCTACTAGAGGGTAGTAAGATCCACAACATATTCCATGTATCTTTCCTCAAGAAGGCATTGGGATAGAAGGTCACCTCTTCAAAATATCTTCCTCCACTAGATGAAGAAGGGAAGTTGGTTCTGACCCCTGAGAGGATTGTTGATGTCAGAGAGTAGAGGATGAGGAGAAGAGTCATTCAAGAGTACCTGGTAATATGGAGAGGTCTACCCATAGAGAATGCTACTTGGGAAGGGGAAAATATCTTACAACACTCGAATTTGGAGTTTCTTGGGGACAAGCAATCCCACGAAGGGAGGACTATAATGTCCCCTTCCAATTGATCATGACGAAGGATGACTTAGTAGCGTATACAATTCTCGTAGTCTATAGTCAACATAAAAATTAGAGTCACAAGGATTTATTTAGTGTCAATGGGTTAAACGATGAAAAATTCTAAAGTGATATTAAATAAAAATAAAATAATTAATTACTTAAAAATTAAAAAGTTATTTTTAATGTTTAAGTGAAAATTGGAGGGAAAATAAGGTAAAGGTTTGATTTGGTAAAAAAGGGAAATATCTATAAGGCTTGGAGAAAGAATAAATAGAGGGGTAACCCTTCCCTTTGGGAGTTATGATTTGATCTCTCATTTTGGAGTGTTCTTGGATCCATTGTTTCCTTGGGGTTTAGAAAAACCCTTCCACCATTGCAATTTAGTTTCGGTGGTGCAATATCCACCCTATCTAGACAATAAGGGGGATCGATCCAAGATTTCCATTGGAGCTTCTATTCATGGTTTTTTTTAGTTGGAGGCATATCGTCTTGCACAAGAGATTTGTGAAACTTACCAAAGGAGGTCAATCTTAGATTTGCAGATACCAAGAAGGTTTTGGGGAATCATGACATGAGAATCCTCACTGGTTGAACAGAAGCATCTCATTAGGCCCCACTTGTTTCCCATCCTCGTCCTGCGAGGACCTCTGCAAATTGAATTTTATGAGATACTTAGGCACAAAGATGATTACCCTTGGAGAGAGTTTATCGCAATGGATTCAGTTACCAGAAGGATCGTGGCGTCATTCCAGGTTATTTTTTATTTGTGTTTGTGTTTGATTAAATTCCTACTATGAGTTTACTTGCAATCTATCTGTAATAAGTATCCAATCAACCCAAAACGTTGTTTGCAAAGTGTTTGATATAAATACACACCTAAAATACAACTCGAAACACAATATCATATTCTACTACAATTGTAGATATTATAGGTAGTGAGGAGGGGGGAGAGAGAGAGAGTGAGAGAGGGTGAGTTAAAGGGAGAGATAGGAAAAGAGAGAGAGAAATGGGAAGAGGGAGAGAGAGAGAGAGAGAGAAATGGGGAGAGGGAGAAAGAGAGAGAGAGAGAGTGAGGAAGAGCATGAGTGAGTGAGAGAGAGAGAGAGCAGGGGGAAGGGGAGAGAG
>ML796622.1:426979-450422 GCA_009831015.1 Picea engelmannii
AAGAAAAATAGGTGTGAACTCTTCTTGTCGATACTTTATAATATCTATCGAGTTTTTCACATTTAAATATATTGTTTTTTGTTGATGGATTATAATATCTATACTATGTTTAAAATGAAGTTATTTTTTTTGTATTCAAGTATATTTTATGTTTCTTTAACAGGTAACACTTGCAACGACATGTAACAAAAGAGGGGGCAAGATGCATATACAACACAAGGTTTAGTACAGTGATGGAATTTTTGAGCTTTTGGATAAGGAAGCTCATATCTACTTTTGTGTATTGAAGGGCATTATGCTTGGAATTCAATATACCTTAAAAAGAGTTGCAGAAGAGAGACGATAAAGTTGGGATGAGAGATTTTCACTGCTTAAGAAGAATAAGAAGTGGCATGTAGAAGTTTATTAGTCATTTTGTAAAGCTCAACTTCATCCTCCTGGGGAAATCTCCATTAATCCTTGACCAAATTGATAGTTATTGTTTTGTGTCTTTTTGAGAATATCAATCTAATATTCTATATGCATGGCTCAACTATATTTGCTTTGGCATCACTATGTGGAACTTGTGAAAATTATTTGTATATATTAAAGTTTTGTCAATATAATTGCAGAGGGCACATTTTTTGCATTCCTTGCTAATGTTCTATATGCATGGCTCAACTATATTTGCTTTGGCATCATTATGTGGAACTTGTGAAAAATATTTGTTGATATTAAAGTTTTGGCCTTATAATTGCAGAGGGAACATTTTTTTCATTCCTTGCTAATGGCCTTAAGGTGTTTTTTGCATTCCTTGCCAATGTTCAAACCATTGCACCCAACTAACCAAAAAAAATATTTTGGGTCCACTACAAAAATTTGAAATTTTCATAGGCCCGATCTCACCATTTCTCACCATGTTTATTACCTCTTAATCTGACATGGATTTCAAACTTGAAATTCTTTACAATACTAAGAGCAGAATCAAGAAATTGTTTCTTCAAGTATCAAGTATGATTTCATAGGGTACCTTTGAAGATGTCCTTTGTCAAAACTGCTTCAACCCTAACTGTAGCAAGCCTTTTCTCCTGCAAGGAAAATTGCGCTGCATAATAGAAGTCAATTTTGTAGTGCATGAATAATTAGCATTGTTTGTGCACAACATCTTTTAATTGTATCTTCCATGTGCTCTGCATCAAAATGCTCTACCACATATTCACTAGATACCCTGTTTCCTAGCTTGGATTCTTGATAAAAAATCTCATCTGTTGCTAGATGCTTTGCCACATTTGCTTGAGATAGCATACATTATCACTCCACCTTGATCAAAGAATCACATCCAAAAATAGAGAACACTTCTTAGGCACTCCCATAGTTTGTCACTACTGGATTTTTCTTTCGAGTCCCACTGACCTCTTTTTTTGGTCAATCGTGAACATTAATATAATTTTCTTATCCATCTTATTTAGGTCTAAATTAAAAAATGCATCTCATATATTATTTAGGTAATTTGTACTTCATTATAGGGGAAAAATAGTATTAAACTACGGGACATGAGAAACACTCATCTTTAATGCTAAAACTTTATACTGCAATGATGAGTAAAAGGTATAAAAACTGCATGTTCACATAAAAATAAATACAAGATATAGTGGAGAGAATAATACATGCCATATATTACTAATAATGTTGCATGTTGCAACTATACATCACAGGGGTAACTCGAGGTAGGCTACATGTGAACACCTATATGTGTTGCACTCTTTTACCTATATTATCATACATTACATAAGTTATAATACATTAAGGCTGTTATGGTGGTCTAATGTCTAACAACCTAACTAACCTTGGCATTGATTGTTAACATAATCTTTAATGTCATGTTATATTACTATCATTTTATTACAAACATAGCCATTTAACACATAATATATTAATGTTAACATTGTCACTGGAGCTTGATTTTTTCTCCTCCAATATAAGGGAGGTAGTTATCTAGATATGTTTGGTGTTTCTTTAGTTCTCAATATCCTAGCCTTTAGTTCTCAAGATAGCAGCCTCTATGGGGGTTGGTTGCAGGCTCATTTTACTGTATTGGTAATGGAAACATGGTATCATTAATATGTGCCGGGATATAAATACTTAATATGTGTTGGGATTTATTTAAGAAGTTGTTTATGGGTGTGGAATTCAATCCAAACTGCCGAGATGGTTTGCGATTTTCTCTTGAATTGCTAAGTAGTGAGATAGATCAGTGTAAGACATTCTAGTTTTCCTGGGAAAAATATGTTATGTAGTTTTGAAATGACCCTAAAATTACATGCCCCTTCTGGAAAAAATATGAGTAAAATTGATGCCCTTGATCTTATGATTCAACTCAATTGAAGCATGGAGACTGCATGTGTGATTTCAAATAAGAATACTAAAGCTATGTTGGAATACGATGGTGAGCTAAAGTTAACTCTAGGTTTAAGGTATTATGCTGGACAAGTTGAAGATATGTCTTCCAATTATTTCAGTTCCTGTACACTCTAGGAAATTTGAAAGCAATTTTTCTTGATGTTCTACCTAAGAGAAGATTGGATGGTTTTATTTTTCTTTTCATTGCATTGCTTTCGTCTTGGTGAGAGTAATCCAAGGTTCAGGTTGGAAAGCAAAGGTGGGTAACTCTATTTTGCTTGGAGTTGAAACCTTTTCGAGAGCTCTTCCGAGGTTTATATGTTATCATTGATTTTCTTATGTAGAGTAGCTCCCTTGGAACTTCGTACCATTGTTAAAATTCAAACCTAAAGTAAAGGAACCAATGTAATACATAGTCTAGAATCTAGATCTGCACATAGGTATAACGACTTAGCCGGGTTGGGGTTTTACACAGATATACTTAACATTATAAGTATGGAGTGAGTGACTTTGAGGATAAAAGAAGTTTATAACTTTAAACCAAGCTCATTTTATGGGAATAAATCTTTATTAGGTTGCTTATTTGGATTATGAAACCTTCCATTCTATGTTGTCTATAGGAATTTGCAGGCTTAACCATTTCTTGTCATTTGGTTGCTGCCAAGATGGTCGATTCAAATTCTCCCTTCTTTTTATTTGGATATTGCATGACCCATGTGGGTAGGCCCATACAAAACTTTTATTTTCTATTGCAGATTTTTTTTTTGGGTAATAACCCTCGACATGAGGGAAGAAAATCATGCTATTCTCGGTGAAGTTAGGTATTTCCTGTGTGATGTCCCATTGTTCTTAGCATCAGTCTGAACCTGTAAACTGTGAACATATTCTAATTTCTAACAAGTAACAAGAGATGTCAAGAAAATATGACAATTATGGGATATCGATAAAAAATGAATTAAGACCCTTGAGAGCTATGAGACAGGGGTTTACTTTCTAGGGTAGATGTAATATTTGTCTGGGGCCATATTTTGACTGACAGACTCTTCTACTTGAGTCATGGATTGGGTATTTTACCTATTCATCTCAAGATCTAAATGCAATTCCTTAGAAACAACAAATATCTATTTTGCTAGAGAAGCAGAGCATACTGAAAGAGCATATTTTATAATGCTCACAATCTTATTCAATTACTTCCCATCATGTCAGGACACATGCATTTCTTGATATGTACAATCAATGACAATAGTTGGTTTACTTCTTCTACACTCATGGTTCAAATTTTCTTTTCAATGTACCTCAACTGTAAATGATTGTAATTATATAGTCAGGCTTTTAGTACATTTGGATTAAGGAACCTTTTAGTAGATTTGTCTTCTGTTATAGGATACCATTATTTGTTTGCATGGTATTTACAAGAAATGCAGTTAAAGCTAAATAAAAATGATGGAGGCCTAAAAGAACTTTCACCCTGAAATTTATGGCAATATATTGGTTCTTGTCTTTTGTTATCAGATAACATTATTTGTTTAGATGGTTTTTACAAGCAATGCGATTCAAGCTGAATGAAAATGATGGAAGCCTAATAGAATTGTCACCCTAAAATTAATGGAAGTAATATTTTTTCTGTTAACTTAAAAAAAAATTGCCAACTGATTGTTTGTATCTATAAATGGCTTTTCTTTCATGTTAAATGACATTGAATCATTATTGTCTATATCTGTTGTCCCAAACAATTTGGGAAAATAGTGTTTACTGACCTTCTCATATTACCAATTTTTAGTTCATCTTTGATAGCTTCGCCTTACAAATTGGTGTGCAAAATTGGTAGAGAGTGAACGGATAAATGCTTCAACCTACTAGCTATTGACGTTTTAGAATACAAGTTATCAAATGATTTCAAACAAAAATAACTCAAAGCAAAATTGGGACACCTATCTCAAACTTCTTTAAAACCAGGCCAAAATAAAAATGGGACATATATCTCAAACTTATCTAAATCCAGGCCAACTAGAACAATATCAGGCTGATCAGAAGGAACACAGAGAAGAACAGAGGACAGATGAGAGGGGGATAAAATAAAGAACAATAACCTATTCAATCTGGCTTCTTGTTGTATACCATCACTCAAACATGCTTAAGCGAAACTGTATATTGTAGTGGAATTACTGGCAAAAGGCTTCTATGTTTTGTTTTCTAAGGACTGATTCTTTGAAATTGGATGATTAGGCTTTTGCATTTTGCGTCTGATTAATGTGATTTTGATGCTATGGGTATGATTATTTTGGCTTCTTGTGTAATTGAAATAGTTTTTGTTTTGATGTTGCTTAGAGATCCTACAATCTAAATTTTGAGATGGTAAATTATGTCACATATATCTGGTCATATAGTCAGTGAAGTAAAGACTGTTGTTGACATGCATGAAAGGAAGGCTGAAATGGCTCGTCAAGATGATGCTTTTATTGCTCTCCGAGGTGATTTGATACTATGCATCTTTAAGAAACTTTTTAGGGTATAACAAATTGGATAGTTTGTTGTTAATTGGTGATCTTTTAATTGCACCTAGAGAAGCCAGGTCCACTTTATAGCCTAGTCGAATGTGCCATGATGTTGGGTAACCCTAATAAACTAAAATGAAAATAAAAATTGAAGGTCCAACAACCAATGTTAAAAGAAAGCTCAGACCATTTGTTAATACCATCATGTAAAAAAATTAAAAAAATAAACTAGCATAGATCCATCATATCCCGGGATCTTCTAGGAAACTAGAAATTTGAACCTGTTTTCGTTTGTTAAGTTTATCTCTATATGCTTAATAGAACAGAGGTTAAGATGAATCTATGCTAAAGGTAAATATGCATCTATTAGAGGTTGGTGAGAGACAATATGCAAATAATTTATAATAAAACATCCAAATCCTTTGATATTCCATTCCCTGATTTCTTCAAGATTTGGTTGATCGAAGGTGGTTATGGAACAATGGAAGAGCTACTAGAGATGATCACGTGGTCACAACTAGGCATTCATGATAAGCCGGTATATATCCACTGTTTAATGTTGAATTGTTTTAGAGCTCATTCAATGCCCTTACCTTTGATGTTCAAAAACACTGCCAATTGTTGAAAACGTTGATCACTTATATCTTACTGAAAATGCAGGTGGGTCTACTTAATGTTGCTGGTTATTACAATTGCTTGCTTGCCTTGTTTGATAAGGGTGTTGAAGAAGGATTTATAAAGCCTTCTGCACGGCATATTGTTGTGTCTGCTCCAACAACAAAAGAACTTATAGCCAGGATGGAGGTAGGGAGAATCTTATGGAAGTGATTCTAGCTTTGATGTTTGCAATGTCTAGAAAAGAATACGGGCAGGGATTGAAATCGAAAATAAAATGTTATCATTAATGGATTCTAACTTCTTGATTGCTCATCATTTAGTTATATATTCGTATATCCTGGTGACGAGGATTAAAAACATTTGTAGTTTGGATATGTGCAGGAATATGTATCTATACACGACAAGGTTGCACCTCGAAGAAACTGGGAAATTGAACGACTAGGATACTCTACAACCTCTGATTTTCATTCATAGTAAATTTGACTTGGCTTGGTCTCCAATTGTGGGCAATTGTTCTCTGTTTTGTACGATTCATTGTGGCAACACTTGTAAATAATGTGGAATGAGCAATTCCATGGAATATAATTTTTTGTCCTACAAATGCCTGCCAAATTATTGTGGGTATTAACATGATTGCAATATATGATATTGATATTTATTTGATATTTTAATGTGTCTTAAATGTGTTTTGGGTCTTTGTCTCTATATCTATAACCAAAAGCAATGTAGGATAAGCTCCTAAAAAGGATGGAAAAGAACTATAACTTTAAGTTCTTCCTAGGTCTGTTTGCCTATAGTTGAATGGTAAGTATGTGGTGATTATTGTCAAGAGACAACACGTTGTCTTTCATTCTCTGCCAAGCAATAAGGAAATATTAACTTTTCACAAACCTTACATTTACCTGCCATTCTCTAATGTGATGGTAAAGAATAGAGAAATATTAACTTTGCACCATCTTTAGGTCCCTTTGTATAGAACTAAACCCAAATATAAAAAGGTCCCTTTGTAGAAAACTGAATCCAAATTGTAGAACAAAATTCAAGGTTTCTTTTAAGGTTTTCCTGTAACAACAATCTTCCACAAGAGGACTTCATTGGAACATATTATATAGGGCAAAGAAAATCTGCAATTAGGATTCGTAGGTGACCCAGTGGGAGAGCGCGCTGCAATCTTTCCTTACAAAAAGATTGTGTATCCAATCCCCACTGCGAACTGTGCTTTTGTGGAGTGTTGGCAATTTGCAGCCACATTTTGCATGAGATCAACTCCAATTCAACTGTCTGCCAACATAGGAAAAAGACAGGAGACAGTGTTGTAGTTACTTCCATGGTTAATATGTGTGCACAAACTAGAGAGATCGAACCTTCTGCCACATAAACTGTATAGCATTTAAAGCTTTCAAGGTAAAAGGACTGATAGAAAGCTCCCTTCCATATTTGCTAGGATTAAAATCCTAGTGCGATTGCTTTACCCGATGAATGCTGTATTCTCCAAGCATGCGGAGACTACATCCATTGGATGTAACAAATGCAATAGTTTATATTGCTATTTGGCTGATAAAGCAGCAATATACGAGGGGTCATGGATGTGTCCATGGCTATTGTAGTTGCATTTTATCATATGGTGCTGGTTAAACAGCCATATCATAAGTAAATGAACTTTGATGATCGAATTTGTCAATGACAAGTGTGTCTGTTAAAGTGAACACAGATTAAGATCTAAATTCTGTGTCCCAGTGAGTTAAATGACACAATTTAGAAAGGTTCTAGATCATAAAAATGCAGAAACAATATACACAAATATATTACACAATATACAAGGTACACCTGGAAGGTCCATGGAACTAATAGTCCTACTTAATTGAATGCAGTTCTCAGCTATGCTATAAGAAAACAAATTACAAACTTTGGATTATTATATTTCTTAACACTAAACCATGGTGAGAATATAGGTGCAGTCTGTTTATACAGTTAACAATCATATCTTAAACAGAGGAACTGTGATGATCGAATTTGTGAATGCCTGGTTTGATCGTTCAAGTGAACATAGATTACCTTCTAAACAATGTGTTGCAGTGAGTTAAATAGCATAGATCCATTATAATTCCAGATCTATTAAGTAGTAAGAGGGATAAAAAAGAAATTGAGATGTATATTCCTGGGTGCCTAAAAAAATCCTGAATTAAAGATGGATCTAAACTGGTGTGTAATATTAATGCTTGGTAATTTTTTCTTTAATTTTCTTTTCTACATTATAGATTTTATTTGTTTTTATATTTTAATTTATAAGGGTGGGTGTTAGACATCTTCTCCATACTCCTCCATACTGGGCTGTGGTTTTTTATTTTTATTTGTAAATATTATGCTAACTTATACCATGTGTCACTGTCAAATCAGCCTTCAACATAAATACTTTACATCTCACTCATACTGTGCTGTAAAATGTGCCTTGCTTATGGCGTAATCACATACTCTGCATCATAAAAATGCTGGAAACAATACACAAATATATTACACCATATACATGGTAGTAGCCACTCAAATAAACATATATTACCGTCTAAATACTGTCTTGCAGTGAGTAAAATCACGCATAATGGACAGGCGGCATCACAAATATATCACCATATAGGTGGTACCTTGCAAGGTCCATTTGGAACCAACAGTCGTACTTAATTGAATTGGTGAGGAAAAACATTGTGAAAGGCAGCAAAAAGCTGGGAGGAGTGTGACCTGTCAAGTGAACAGAGAGTACCTTCTAAATACTATATTGCAGTGGGTTAAGTCTCACACAATGGACAGGCTCTGCATCGTGAAGATGCAAGAAACAGTATACACGAATATATTACACCATATACACGATACACCTGCAATATTATGCAGTTTTAATCAAACCTAGTTTATTGTATTGGTGAGGATATTGTGAAAGGCAGCAAAAAGTTGGGAGGAGTTTTAATGATAGACAGTATTGCCATGTGAAAAGTACAGGTTTCAAAAACTGCACATGCCATTGTCTTACCCTAAACACTAGCGTCGCGTACTGGACGATAAACAGCATTCAAACGGTCCTTTTTTTCGGCATTATTTTCCCTCATCTTATCAAAAGTTTTATAGGAACTCAATGTAAAAGCTGTCATTTCAGTAATTGCAAACTGTAATCTTAAACTAATTCGAAGCTTTGGCTAGATTAATTAGAAGCTTTGAATCTACCCAAATACTCAAAATTTAATTTCAAAGCTTTGAATCTATTCAACTATTCAAAATTTAATATTGAAAGTTTTACATTAACTTGATGTAAAAACTGTCATTTCAGTAATTGCAAAATTTAATATTGAAAGTTTTACATTAACTTGATGTAAAAACTGTCATTTCAGTAATTGCAAACTGTAATCTTAAATTAATTTGAAGCTTTGGGTAGACTAATTATGAGCTTTGAATCTAACTAAATACTCAAAATTTAATTTCGAAGTTTTGAATCTATCCAAATACTCAAAATTTAATATTGAAAGTTTTTTGAAAGTTTTACAATAACTCAATGTAAAAACTTTCATTTCAGTAATTTCAAGTTGTAATCTTAAACTAATTCCAAGCTTTGCGTAGACTAATTGGAACTCTAAATCTACCCAAATACTCAAAATTTAATTTGGAAGCTTTGAATCTACCCAAATAGTCAATTCAAAGTTTTGGGTAATTTAATTTGGAAGCTTTGAATCTACCCAAATAGTCAATTCAAAGTTTTGGGTAGACTAATTGGAACACTGAATCTACCCAATACTCAAAATTTAATTGGAGCTCTGAATCAACCAAATACTCAAAATTTAATTTGGAAGCTTTGAATCTACCCAAATACTCAATTCAAAACTTTGGGTAGACTAATTGGAGCTCTGAATCTACCCAAATACTCAAAATTTAATTTAAAAGCTTTGAATCTACCCAAACTTTAATATTTTTAATATTGAATTATAGAAATGGCCATTTTAACAATTCTTCATCCACCAAATTCCGACAGGCGATCTAAATGCTGGGTAGTTAACGATCGTCGTCCCATCTTTAACATTATTCTCAAAACTTTTTTTGCTCAGCTGGCCAACATTTATCGTCTCCCTAAATTGATTGAATGTTTAAAGAAAAAAACGAAGTACATACTTTAAACTCTTATATTTTAAGACGGAGCACAGGTGCCTAATAAGTAAAAGTGCGAGAAAATAAATAACAAACAAACATCTCCCCTATCCTTCTCACTTGATTGCACAAGAATAATTGTGATGACAGTTCACATGGCATCTTTGCTTTGTGTGTCGGAACAATTTCATGGGTTTTACTTGATGTCATAAGATTGTACCGGAGGCTGTTCACAATCACATGGACCCCAAGCATTATTATTTCAGTTGAACTCCACGTCGTATTCTCTGTTTCTCCTTTGTTTTTTTTGACAGGCTATCAAACAACTGAGGGTAAGCAGAGAGACCGTTGCCATGGGGTGATGAGTTAAAATCCGTGTTGGGCTGCATTTTTGAATTTGATTTTCTTGTCAAATTATGAGGCTTGAAGAGTTGAAAGTCACCATGAGTAAGGAATTGAACATACATTTCCAGGTTTTTGATTAGTTGGATATTTGTATAAGAGCAGATTTGAAGGGGTGGGGGAATTTTTTCATTAACTTTCTTATTGAGTGCCTAAGCCTTGTGTAAAGTCTCGGATAAAATGCTTGAAATTGCATATAAGAAGATACTCCAGTGAACTCTTTCTAAGATAGTAACAAGCCGCTAACATGTCGACAGGATTCGATCCTCTCCCAACGATTCGCGGGACTGTAAATTAAACAACGGAACTCGTAAAACAAATCAATTACCCCTCGAAACCCAAACGATCAATGTTCAGGTCTTGAATGAATGAAACCCAAACAAGCAATGTCAATGGAATGAATATTCATAATTTCGGTTTGGTTCGTGAATCATGGCGTACCTCACTCTTTAATGGATGACATAACGTGAATTGGAAAGGAGTTTCTCCTCTTTCCTGCCGAGGAGAAAGAAAAGTATGCGATGAGAAATTTTCAGGGGTACGGGCAGATCTTCGTTGTGTCTGAAGAGCAAAAGCGGGATTGGGGTGACTTGCCTGCAATCCAGAAATTTGAGTACTCGCGGCGAAGATTTTATTTTTGCGCATGTTCATCAATTGGGTATCGCATCCAACATTTAAATCACGCGATAACAAAAAATTATATAAAAATTTACCGCATATAGATTTTATTTACAGCAAATTTAACTACAAAGATTTTATTTTTGCCCATAAAAAATTTACGGCATATAGATTTTATTTACCGCAAATATCCAACATTTAAATCACGTGATAACAAAAATTTATATAAAAATTATTTTTGGGCATGAAAAATTTACAGCATATAGATTTTATTTATCGCAAATATCCAACATTTAAATCAAGCGAAAACAAAAAATTATATAAAAATTTACAGCATATAGATTTTATTTACCACAAATTTAAACATGTGTGTACTCGCTACAAAGATTTTATTTTTGCGCATGAAAAATTTACTTACTGCAAATTTAAATATGTGTGTACTTGCGACAAAGATTCAATCGGGTATCGCATCCAACCTTTAAATCATGTGATAACAAAAAGTTATAGGTCGCCATTCTCAGATATTCAACAATAATTTTTCGAGGGGTGAGATAGCTTTCTTAAGGATTGGCTGTCCTACAACCCATGCTTTCAATGCCATATGCTTCCTTGAATACTGGAACTGGGGCTGCTTTATATAGTCAAGCCTGTTCCTCAACAAGCTAATTAAGGGAAGTGGAGGCAGTTTCTGTCTGTTAAGAATTCAAGATATTGGGGTGGGGTCGGGTCGAGGAAGTAGCAAGAGTCTCCGTAAAAGTGGAAGGAGAACCCCAAGTGGATTCGAGTATTAGGCGAACTTTCACATGCACTAGCTCTGGCTTCTTAACTTAAGAAAGATTGAGACCTTTAGACAAGCTTTCAAGCAGAAAAAGCAGTGATTCCATGGGCATGCACTAGTTTCGGAACTTCAACTCTCGTTTGACCAGGCGAGTCAGAAAGTGATGGTCCTGTTTGATATACTGGAGCAGACTAATTTCGTGATCAAAAAACAAGAACTGAATGCAAATGAATTTCTATTTGCAGAGTTCACTTCTCCAACTCTTTTCCAAAGGGTCGGATATCAAAAAGTTCAAATGCCACCCAATTGTTTGTGCTCAATAGATACTCCTATACGTGCTTATATCCAATATTCAAATGAACAGAGCTCATTCCTGTATATAATGTACAACATAACCATAAACTGAATTTTTCCCAGAGACTTCAAATATACAATATCTTAAAAATGTAGATTTATATCCAAATGATGTCATAGGTGCTAACAATAATCTTTCTATTACGAGGTTTATATCAGAGATCAAACAAATCAGAGACAAAATTTGAATCAATCAGTTCAATGGCACTAAATAGAGTATCCACGCAATTCCTCTACATCCATGTTAACACCTCTAATATATGACAGCTTACTGTACAAAATATAATAGTATTGTTGTCAGTACTCAACAAAGAAATATGAAGCAATAATGCATTTGTTATTCCACAGGGACCGAATGGATGCAATCTAATCTAGGGTATAGATTGCCAACTACAAAAATTAATTTTACAGCTACGCTTGGGTAATGATCAAGGATATTTCTACTCATTCAAAGGCCTTGATCCAAACAGAAACCAGATTTGGACTTCAAAGAATAGTCAGTAAAGTGCCTTTCTCTCCATCCAAGACAAGATGGAAACTGAATGCAAGCTCTACAGAAGGCACCTATGCACCACTTCAGAGCTTCGAACCATATAAAATATCTTCAACTCCATCATGGGCTCTATAAATGCCAGACTTTCATAACCATTTGTACATTCTCTATTTGTGAAAAAATTGAAAATTAAATGAATCTGACAAACATAAGGACCATTCCAGAGGTCGTAGTTCCAAAGGGCGTAGTTCCAGAGGGTGTAGTTCCAGTGGCATAGTTCTAGCGGTGTAGTTGCAGAGGGCGTAGTTGCAGAGGGCATAGTTCTAGAGGTCATAGTTCCAGAGGGCGTAGTTCCAGTGGTGTAGTTCCAAAGGATGTAGTTCTAGAGGACGTAGGTCATAGTTCCAGAGGGCATAGTTCTAGAGGGCATAGTTCCAACGACGTAGTTCCAGAGGGCGTAGTTCCAGCGACGTAGTTCCAGAGGGCATAGGTCCAGAGGTCATAGTTCCAGAGGGCATAGTTCTAGAGGGCGTAGCTCCAGTGGTGTAGTTCCAGAGGTCATAGTTCTAGAGGGCGTAGTTCCAAAGGGCGTAGTTCCAGTGGCATAGTTCCATAGGGCGTAGTTCCAGAGGAGGGCATAGTTCCAGAGGTCATAGTTCCATATGGTGCAGTTCCAATGGCATAGTTCCAGCAGTGTAGTTCCAGAGGTCATAGTTCTAGAGGGTGCAGTTCTAGTGGCGTAGTTCCAAAGGGCATAGTTCTAGAGAGTGTAGTTCCGTAGTTCCAGCGGCATAGTTCCAGTAGCGTAGTTCCAGCGACGTAGTTCCAGAGGTTGTAGTTCCAGAGGGCATAGTTCCAGTGGCATAGTTCCAGAGGTCATAGTTCCAGAGGGCGTAGTTCCAGTGGCATAGTTCCAGAGGTCATAGTTCCAGAGGGCGTAGTTCCAGTGGTGTAGTTCCAGAGGGCATAGTTCTAGAGTTCATAGTTCTAGAGGGTGTAGTTGCAACGACGTAGTTCCAGAGGTTGTAGTTCCAAAGGGTGTAGATCCAATGGCATAGTTCCATAGGTGATAGTTCCAGAGGGTGTAGTTCTAGAGGGTGTAGTTCCAGTGGCGTAGTTCCAGAGATGAGGAAGATGCTCTACTCATTAATGCAACAAGAGAAGCTGAAGGTTTGGAACATGAAAGGAATAATGATGAAAATGCAGAAAGGAAAGAAAGAAAAAATGGTGAGCAACAATCAACCTTGTCGACAACTTTAGCAGAACAACGTGAAGATCCACAAACATTTTCAGAAATCAATGCAACAAATGAAATTCCTGAGACTATCCACAGGAAGGAGAATGCTTGGGAAGAAGACACAGTGATACCTTCAAAATAATTGCATGACCAATCACATACAACAACAACTGAAACAAAACTAGAGGAAGATGCTATAGCTATCTATGAAGTGGAAAAGGATGAAGCTAAGGAACTTGAAAGTACCAATGCGGAAAATGCACAAGAACCATATACCCTAATTTATAATACATCTTAATCATTAACATTCAACTTCTCACTGGACTTGTTTGCTGGCAGGACATTGATACAGAGATAAAATTGTAAATATAAAAAAATAAAAACATAATTTTGTATGTTCGTTTTGTTCTCTGGCCATGGGAAACTGTTAGAAAGTATTTTTGTGATATAATAACTAGTATTCTTATGAGGATTTATAGGAAGGGAATAACATAGTATTTGCATCAAATTGTTTACTTTTGTGATGCTTAAGCATATCTTGAACTTTGTTTGCAACCTGAATAATGCAGGCTGGAAAGAATATTTTACAAATACACTATAATCTATTTCCCAAGCAAACCTGTATGGATCTCATCTTCCATATGAAATATAGGTAGCATAGATGTGAAAAAAATTTCATTCATGTGAATTTGATACGATTTATTTTCCACGAGATTTCATATAATATTTTTCTGGTCTCCAAAAGAGAAAATATTCTAGGCATTAGGTTTTGAGACCTGCTGATTCTATATATGCTAGAAGTTGAAATATTCGAACTATTTATATGCTTGAATTAAATTTACTGATTTAATTGTATCAGATCTCAAACAAGTTTTGTGTGCAATGTTCTAAAGTTGTATCAGTCTAAAGTAGTAATATATACTGCAAAGATTCAGACTGCATGTGTGTTTTCTGCACATAATTACAATGTTTGTTTCACATTTTAATCAAGATCTCATCTCTATTCAATGCAAATGCCATTGGACTGCTTCCATAATAACTATGCTAGATGAACTTGGGGTCGTAATTCCTCATAACTAAATATTATGAAGTTTCAAATCTACTATTGGTTTTATATTGCATCATTCTTTATACAAGATAGACTTCACTATCCATATAATGCACTTGGAAGAACCAACCTTTGGTTCGCCTTTATATTGCAGCACCTAGAACCTATAATTAACTAATTTGTATGTCAAACAAGAAGAAGAACAAGGTTGACATCTAAATAAACCAAGCTAGAGTTCTAAAACTGTAAACGAGTACTATCACTTTGCAAGTATGTAGTTAAACATAACAACAACAGAAAATAAGGGGATGAGAAATGTTGTCATTACACATGAGTCCATCAATAAAATGAAGGTTCTTTTTGCATCAAACCCCATATTAATTAAGTTCTAAATAAAACAGTTTATTATCCATTCTTAATCTTAGTTCTGGCAAAGCAACCGACATTAGAAACTCGAATGCTGAGTTCCTCAACATAACCCTACATTGCAGGCAATATACATTCCTGATATTTCTGGTTCATGATGCCTGGGTTTTTCTATTTCTGTTGGAAGTAGATTATAAAAAAGAACAAAACATATGAACCCCCATGAAATTACCTATCAAACCCGTGAGTCATCATTCTCAGTGTATTATTCATTAAGAAATGAAAAATGAAGCTCATTAAGAAATAGAAACACTTATTTTGGGGAATAAGAGTAAATTATGTTTAGTTCTAAAAATAATGAGGAAAGTAACATTCACTTTTGCCTGTGAAATCTTAGGAAACAAAATCTATTCCCAGACAAACTGTAATGTATGGGGGGAAATCTATTCTGATCGGTCTCTACACACAAAACTTGAAAACCCTTGCGGTGCCCACATCACACTATATATTTTTCTGTTATCGCATGATTTAAATGTGGGATGCGATAACAGAAAAATCTATAGTGCGATGTGGGCACCGCAAATAAAGTTCTTTCAAATGCCGTGGTAAATGCTAGTTCTTGAATATCTTCGTCGCGAGTAAATAGAATTTAAAAATGCGGTAAATAAAGTTTAAAAATGTTGTAAATAGAGTTTCAATTGCCGTGGTAAATGCAAGTTTAAAAATGTGGTAAATAGAGTTTAAAAATGTTTTACAATGCGGTAAAAATGTTTAAAAATGTGGTAAATAGAGTTTCAAACACTGCGGTAAATGCAAGTTTAAAAATGCGGTAAATAGAGTTTAAAAAAGTTTAAAAATGAGGTAAATAGAGTTTAAAAATGTTTAAAAATGAGGTAAATAGAGTTTCAAACACCGCGGTAAATGCGGATTTAAGGGCATCCATCAAAGATATATTAGCTGGAGACTGCACAATTTAGACACATTTTCTTGTGGATGCGTGCGTGCACACCCTATTTTGTGCTTTGTGCAGAAATGGATTTACATGGCAATATTGTAAAAAAATAAATTTAGTATTATTTCACAACGAAGGCAGGGATTCTTAGGATTTGTTAGGCCCCTCCGCGTTCTTTACACTTTTTTTTATTTTCTAATTTGGGACACAACATGTTCCCCCACGCAAGCTATCCATCCATTTATTCATTCATGCATGCATGGAATTCACGACAAGGAAACCAAAATATATATTTTCACATTCATTCTACACCAAATCCCCTCCTTTAGAATCCCAGTGTCAGAGCCGTTTTCCACCTTTAGCAAATTGCATATATACATTCAAAATCCATGGGGATTAGCTTACTTGCAAATTCATATATACATTCAAGTCCATGGGCTTGTGCTATGTATCTTTGGATCACATGGATATTGTTTAAAAACATCCCCCAATGGACATTTCCATGTGACCCTACTCCTAGTGACCATCCATTCCTTGTATTTATGCACGTTAGCTAAATCTAGAAGCATGTTGGTTTCACCCAAATGTCTTTACACATATGCAGTGCATAATGATGAGTATTTTAAGCCCAATGTGACTCACGTTTTCCTTGTGTACCTTAGCATTAAGCCTGTGTGCCTCTATTGGCCCCTTGTGACCCCTTATGAAACTGAGAAATTTGTCATGATGTGGATAATGCAACCACATGATAGGGCATAACACTACATTATGCAAAGCTATGGTGGGCATACTCAAGATGGAAGCATATGCCTTTATCGCTTTCAAATCTCAAATTGGTGTCATTTTGTGGTTTTTATGGTAGGGTTTCTTTAGAGCGTGGCCTTTTCAAAATTTACCTTTTGCATATATGTCATTCTATTAATATTGTATGAGAAGAAAAGTATCGTTTTGAAAAGGAGGAATTTAATGTCTATCTGATGTATATGTATTAGTGGGCTTCCTTCAATATATTAGTTTAGTTTAGAGTCTATAGAATGTGTACTTCATTATGTATCTCTTATCTTGCAATGGTTTTTCAAATGTGGAGATTTGAGAGGAAGATTAATCAAAATAAGAAGAAGAAAAGGAGCTTCACTATTATATATATATATATATATATATTTAAGTTTTTAAATTAAAAAAGAAAGATACACATAAAAATCTATTAAGATTCATGAATATGTGAAAGTTAATATATAATAAGTAATATTATTGGATAGTTCAATATACATGAGGATTAATTGAATCAATCTAAATAAATGTGGGAGAATGTGACACATTTAGAAGTTACTAGTCACTACGAGTTGTTACATTGTTGATTAATAATTTTTTGATACATTATTTTTCTTTTGATATTTGACCAGGGGTTTGGACCCTCATAATGCAAGGGTTGGAGAGAAAACTGCAAGAAACGAGTAGAAAAAACGTTCGTTGTACTATATGTGATGTGGTTGAATAAATTAATCAAGACATAATTCTTGATAATGTGAGAGTGGGTCACAATAAGTAAGAGAAAAACATTGCAATAAAAAAAGAGATCAAATTTCATTATATTGACCAATAAATAAAGCATGCTCACTAAATTTTTGGGCACCCATGGTCTTGAAAGAGGGTTTTTAACTAGTTGGAGAATCATTTTTCAAGTTGATGCTACACTAGAAATTCCAAGTTGGATATAGAAGAGCTCAAATGGGAGAGACCCAAGTTGTGAGGTGTGTGTATTGCTTTCCCAATTGTAGTTCATATAATGGAAGTGACCCAAGTGACACTGTGAGAAGGTCCCCTACCTTCTTAGAAAGAGTCCACTGGAGGATGCAACTTCATGGCGAGGATTATGTACTCGTCACTACACTGTTCAATGGGTGTATACAATGAGATGCAAGTCCAACTGTGGGCATAACCCCGCCTTGTTAGAAAGAGTCATCTGGAAGATGCAATTGCAAGGTGATGAGCATTATGCATTTGTCACTGCAACATTCAATGGGTGTCTACGTCAAGATATACAGCTCTAAAGGTAGAATATACATTTTGATCGATCTGTGATCTGATGTGAATGTTTAGGGACCTCTCCAAAAATCATATTTCTGGACCTATTACAGAATTTGTTGGGGATTTGGAGAATCTTTTAAAATTGTAAGCTTTTGTCTGTAGAGTGTTTTTTAGAACAAACCAAGTATTTATGTGTGAGTGTTATATTAATCCTTATGATCTCTATTGGATTTATTCCTTATTCTTGCTTTTGCCAATATCAGAGTTAACCACGATCTCATAACATTTTGTTGTTCTTATTTACATAATGTTGCTCCCAAAGGGAAGTACATTGCTTTTGTTTCAACTGAGGCAGATACAGATCAATCGAAAGTAGAATTGCAATTAGGAATAGCTCTGCTTGGACCTGTTGATGAGATGTTCTTTGATACATATGATAGATTTGTTCCTGTTAATGAGCCTTCTCTTGACAATTGCTTCATATCCACTGTAAGAGGCTCTGTTATCTTTCTGGCGATGAATGCATTTACATATATTGGATTTGCTAATGTTTTGGGCATAGAACTTTAATTGATAATAAGTGTGATAGCTCCAGAGCTATGATGCAACAACACATTTAAAGACAACAGTGCAGGATGTTCTTGCTATGTACACCCACATAACTGGAAAGGTATGGAATCATTTTCTTCTCTTAATTACTTGTTATCTGTCTGTCAATTTCTGCATTGGATGCATTGAATGTTTGTGCAAACAAAAGAATATACAAAATACAATATTGTTAATGTAAATCTAAAAAAGAATAATAGAATGATATTGATATGTAAATCTGGTCATGTTTCAAGAATGATATTGATATATTTACAAATCAATGGAATAACAACCTCATTTGATCAATTTAAACAAGCCATCATCAATCTCGGATAACCATGCATTCTGTATAATGGCAAGCCAGGTCATTACCACTATATCCCTTTACCTGAACCAAAATAAAACCTTGGCATGCTAGAATAACATACCATTAACCTTTGGACTTTTCATGATCTTAGCAAAACTCGATCCTTATAGAATTCAACTTTATCACAATAAAGAGTATTTCATTTTTATGTAGTTTCTAAGCTCTTGTAATGCATCAACAACTTTCTTAAACAAGGTATTGAGGATCCCTACTAGAAACCTTTAGAATTTTCACGTTTGGAAGGCACATTCTTAGCACGACTGGCTCATAGCATTGAAGTCTTCAATAGTTTGATTTGGACAAGTCAATCTCCAAGAGTTGTTCCTTGAGATCAAAATAGAGTTTTGGGAAAACTCCGATGGGTTTTGAAAATCTGGGCACAAAGGTGGTGTTGATTTCATCATCTCTACAAGTGCACCTACTGCAGCATTCTGTGATCTTCTTGGTGTTGAATACTGTCCCATAGTTTCCACAGCCTCTGACATATTTCCTCTACTATCAAAAGATCCAGTTCTGAAGGAAAAAATATGAACAATATTAGTAAATTGTCAGTTACAACAGAATAGTGATGAATGCAATAAGCAACATTATAGAAAAGGAAGTTTTCAGATACATCACCATCATAAAAAAAAATTCCATTAAAGGCAGAGTCTTTACTATAAAACTTATTTGAAGACAACATTATCAGTATTAGAGAGACAAGAAATGCTTCTAATTGTCTTTTTGTTACAGTAATAGTTAATTCAGTATTGGTAGACAAAGCAATTTTACAATTTAAAATAAAAATATAGTTAAGGGACTGCACATAAGAAAAAGTTGCTACTGCTTAAGCCCCCTGCTCCAGAATGAAAACACAGGACCTTTTGTTGTAACTTTTTGTGCATTAATGTTTACTAATACTTAAGGGTATGTTTCTTGAAGTAACTTTCCAAAAAATAAAAATAATAAATCTACCAATGATTTAATTCCTTAACCGAATGAGCAAAGACTCACAATACCAAGTTTTTCAAATCAGATAGCCCTCAAAAAACTATTAAAGAACTTTTGGGAAGGCCTCACATGATGATTAAACAATGTTGATCTTCAAATGTTTAAACAATGTTATGACCTTTGCAAGCATGTTTTCAAGGCATCAATATCAGAAAGGAATACAGGTGTAAGACCAACACTCTATGGTGCTAATGTAATTTAAACAGTAAGGGAATAAGTTTCTTCAAACTATGCAACCTTACCTCAAAATAAAACAATTGCAAAGCCTTTTCTTCAAAATTCAACACCAAAAAGTATTTGCCTTCTACAATTACGTAGAATATATATAGTCAACATCATTACATTAGGTTAACAACATCCGATATAGTAATAAAAATAAAATTGAGAACAAATTTATGACAACCAATATTACAAAGATATGAACACATCCTATATGTCAAACCTTCCACATTAACAACTTGAGAGTTGCCAATTGGCCCAACATGTTGCAGAGGAGGAAGATCAACATGAGAAGTTCCTTCATCCGTAATGTAACGATGCAATTTTGATCAAATTCCATCGTAGCATCAAATAAATTACATTATAGTATCCAAACTTTGGTTACATCAAATACACCTGACATAGTAGGAGAACTAGAATGGCATCGTATCTGTCTACATTCTCGGGTTGAAGCCACAACTGCGGAATGTTGCACATCTATAATCATCATAACACTACAAGTAAAAAATTAGGATGGGTACACAAAAAATCCTAAACAAATAAATCTTCTCACTCAATCCAACTTACCAGGGACAATAGGAGATGCATTGTTTGAGTGAGGACGTCCCCTTTTATTGACAGATTCAAACTGGAATGGTTCATATTCAGAGGGATGGACATTTAAATCAATTTCCAAAACTCTATTTCTTTTTCTTCTTCTCCTTTTATTTGTAGAGCTAAGGAAACTCTTCTTTCGCTTGAGAGATGATTCAAAAGCACTCAACCCAAGTGTGAAATTAAAATACAATATGTGTCAATTATTGGCCTCATCCAACATCCTTTTAATCAAGTCCATCATCTCTCAGGTGTTCGTTAAAGTAGCGGGAGGACTATTTCGAAGAACATCTAGGTATCCCAACAATTCATCCCTAGCCAATAGAAGTGCCTCGTCATCTTGATCAAGACTTCCAATGACCATAGGAGTCATATCATCATTTGCATCAATCATTGATGTCTCCATAATTATCTCGAGAGGATCATTGAATGCATTAGGGGTTGCATCATCAAATATATTAGGCTATGCATTCTGATCCAATGATGGCTCTGAACCCTTTGACAGGAAGTACAACCACTCCATCTTTATGGTATGCTTCCAGGTGTTTCCACGAATAGACCATGGACATTCACACACCATTAAATTCTCGTGATACCAAGTCACAAGGTATTTTTTTTCATGGTCGGTTTGACTCTTCACCCAGTATGCATGGGATATTCTTTCATGGGGCCAACAATCATCATCTGGAATTCTTCTAGCTTTCTCCATTGAGGATTCAAACAACTTCTCCTTCTTGTGGTTATTCAAATATCCTTCTTCTTTCAAAATGTCTTTGAATCTATAATACAACTCTACATGTATCAACACCATATATAGCAACCAATCCATTCTATGAGCACATTTCTTTCTTCGATCATATAGAAATTTGAACTTCAATAAGCTATGGTATGCTTCCACATAATTATTTGTCTCTTGATTTGCATGACGGAAATTACGACAACCTTTAACCCACATCCCTAATTGAAAGAACTAAGTTAGTGAAAAGAGAATATTTATGGAAGAGAAAAAACAAAAACAAGGGAATGGAGTATGTGAACTTACAAAGCTTATTACCCGTAACCCAAGTGCTATGAAAATAATCCAAGAACTTTTTCTCATTTGCAAAATCAGTGAAAAAATTATCCACATGCTCAACCACTGATCCAACATTGGGGAAAGAGTTCATAATATAACTTAACCTGTCGAGCATAACATTTGCTTGATCTGAAGTAGAGGCCAACCTATATATATTTTTTTTCAATACCTTCCATATGTGCCAAATACACAATATCACTCGACACTGTGTGGCCCTCCTATAGGATTCAATGCATTTACGTGAGATAATCTTACAAGATAAATACAAGTCACAAAAAAATCAAATGAAAGTTACCTCA
Source organism: Picea engelmannii (assembly GCA_009831015.1). Lineage (NCBI taxonomy): Eukaryota > Viridiplantae > Streptophyta > Pinopsida > Pinales > Pinaceae > Picea > Picea engelmannii. The sequence goes on from ML796622.1 coordinate 449,002, forward strand.
AAGAATCAATTTATGCCAATGCATCATCAACCATGAATGCATTAACTTTCCATTCGGGGAGAAATTGATAACACCTATCCATTAGTGGCTTCAACCATGTCCCAATATCAAATGATGTATTCCGAGATGTCACAACCCATGCAACTGGTAACCCACTTTGTTGGTCATCAAGACCACAAGTGTGCACAATTGATACTGCGATATTCAATAAAACTTAAAGTCAAAGTTTAAGCTATCAATCACAATGAGTCACAACTCAAACGATCATTCAATCTTTCAAATTCAACATACCCCATATTTATTTGTACTGAAAGTTGAATCCATTCCTATTAAACTATCATGAGATAGTTTCACCATTCGATCTAACATCCATCTAGTTTGAATGCCAATTATAAAAAGAACATTTGGACCATTAGGCTTCTGAAAAAAGAAAAAATCATCTAGTTGTTTCTGATACCATAGGTTAACACTCATTTCATCTTTCTTGTCAAGTTGATATTTTCCTTTCATCAAGCAGTTATAAATATTTTCAACATCTTTTCTAGTTAAGAAAAAATCTCTACCACAATCTTCCACATCCATGTCAAGATGTCATTGAATGTGTTTTTCATATACAACATCAATTGGCACTTCCATAAACAAACAATTTTCTACAAAAGAGACAATTTCTCTTGAAAGCCTAGGTTTACATAAGGACCTAGCCTCCCCAGACTTGTCATGTCGACCATGACAAGGCCATCCTTCCTCATCTTCATGCTAGTATGTGTTGTATGTAAGTATTTCTATTTCAGGGTCTTTATTCTTTACATTCACAATAAAGTGACATTGACATCCCCTCTTCTTTACAAATGAGCCCCTGCATGTATTTGAACTATTTCCTCTTTTATCTTCCGGGCCATATGAACATGAGTAACTACACTACAAATTACAACACCTTATCACAAAATCATATACATCGATTCATGAATAACCATTTGTGATCATATATATACCAAGTCATAATATGCATGCACCAAACAAAAAATTAGTTAGAAATGCAAGAACCATGTGACTGTGATATACTTATAGCTCATATTGCTTGTGAGAATTATCCCTTTGTGCTAGGTTTTTTTTTACTGTCGGTAAGAAAGTACAAGGAACATCAGGATTACTTTCCTCCCCTCTAATAAAATCAACAACTCTACCTAAAGGGATTCGTTCAACACGATCAAATAAAGGACTGTCTGGTCTATATACTTCAGTCCAGGTTAAATCTTTGCTAGAAAACGTTGACTTGTGTTTTGGGTCTTGGACCTCAAGGCCCATTACAATCTTCCATTTCTTTTGTCTACCCATTTTGAATGGATACCTAAAAACCATGTGGCCACCCGTTAATAAAAATGTACAGTGACATATCAAATATTTTAACACAAAAGAAGTGT
>ML796622.1:457126-475027 GCA_009831015.1 Picea engelmannii
GGTGTGATTGGCACTTTCCATGTCTAACCGCATTCCGTCCAGACCTCTAGCAACAATCCCAAACCAACTTCTTCTAATGTTCAAAATGCTTTGTCTCCTACCCCTCCCACCGAAAATACTTCTGAGGTAAATTCTGTTCAATCTACCCCCGTCGACAAAAAAAAATCCAAAAAAGGAAAGGGTAAGAATAAGAAGGACAAAAATAATTCGCAAACTGAGAAAACTAAAACACCACCTGTTGATGATAGAGATAAGCGCAAACCTTGATACCCTTGTCTGATCTGCGGGGATGATCAATACACTAAGTATTTTCAACGACGAGCCGAGGTTACTAAGTTCCTTCAAGGAACCATGAAACCCCCCACTCCAACCATTTTATCACAACCCTTCCTGTCTCAACAATAGGCCCAATTGGTCATTCATGACCAACCTTCCCCTTCCAATACATCCTATGTCTTAATGTGTACAGACGATTCAAAGAAGAATGACATCACACTTACCACTCGAGCCAAAGATTATTCTTCCTCCAAAGAGATGATTGATGCGACACCTCCTTCGGTGGTCCAACTATCTCCCACGACTCCACCTACCAACGGTCCCCTTCATCTCGAATGACCGAACCTAGATACAGTTCTTAGCCTTCCTCCAAAGGGTGTTGTTCGAAAATCAGATTTCAATCCCCATGCACGTGCTGCCCAGAACTACAGTATTATCGAAGATCTTGCCCAAGCACCATCCGTGATGTCCACCCTCGAAGTCCTTTAGAGTTGTTCGATACAACAGAAGGCACTGTTGAAAGATATTGGTGGAATCGACCCTATGGATATGAATTTAATAATTCTTGACTTGGAAGATCACATTCCAAGATTACCCCCTCAACTCCCCTTCCAAAGAAAAGTTATTGTCTCTGAAAAAAACATTTGCAGAACGGTTATTGATGAGGGTGCCTCGACATGTGTCATGTCTATTACATGCTGGAAAGCCATCGACTCTCCTCCTTTGACTGAATCCCACAACACGCTCAAAGCCTTCAATGGCTCTGCTTTTAAGCCTTACGGTGTCCTCCCTTCATTTCTTATTACATTAGAAGGAAAAAAGGTCCAAGTTGAAGTGGAGGTCTTTGACGCTCCTCTCGATTACAACCTTCTACTTGGTCATAGCTGATTCGATTCCATGTGAGTAGTTGTGTCGACTCTTTTCTGTTTCGTGCATTTACCACATCAACGAAAAGTAGTGACCATCAACCAATTGGCCTTCTTCCACTCCGATACACGTACTAGCAACATACTGTTCATTGCAAACCCCCCCCGCCTAGATATGAAAACGTCGGTGTGGGTCTTCTTAAAGATTCCTCATTGATGGGCACTTTCCCCATCCCACCACCCGATGTTCCACATCCGTTTGTCCCTTCGATCAACATGATCTCCACTCCTGTTCATAGAACCCCTGGGTCTTACGACCCATGGATGGTACCCAACCCAGGCGATCATATTTGATATGGCGATGAAATGACACTAAGTCCGGTTGAATCCGCTTATCAAGCCATTCAATCGACAACCCTTTCGACCCCCTCTCTTCATGATTTATCTCCAGATCCATTCCACATCATTTTTCCCACAGATGAGATGATTATGTTTGTTATGTCCATGGAAGACACCCCTTGGGATGATGGACATCATCGTTCCATCCTATTCCTAGAACAACACACCATCGATGGTTACCAACGGATCTTGACCCCGTCGACCGTTGTCGTCATTTATACCATTCCTAAGTCTACACATGATCTGTTCTACGAAGGGAACTTAAGTAACATCTCACCCACCATCCCCCTCGAAATCTCCATAAAACCTGGAATTGTCGAAAATGTGCATATCGGAGCTTCGTGTTCCCATGATGAAGTTTCCACCTAAAAGTCTCTTTTCCAAGAATTTCGTGATGTCTTCACTTGGAGCTATGAATAAATGCCGGGTATTGACCCCGACATTGTGATACATGAAATCGAGACATACCCAAAAGCTAAACTTGTCTGGAAACGACTTCGTTCGGTCCACTCATGTAAAGCAGTCACTATCAAGCTTGAAGTTGAGAAACTTCTTAAGGCTGGCTTCATTTACCCAGTGGCTCTAACTGATGAGGTTTCCAATCTTGTTCCAATCAGCAAGAAACAAGGCACAATCCACGTGTGCATTGATTATAGGGACATTAACAAAGATTGTCCTAAAGACAACTTTTCTACCCCCTTCGTTGACCAGATCGTCGATGATTGTGCCGGAAGCGAAATATTCTCTCTCATGGATGGTTTCTCTGGATATAATCAAATCAATATCGTACCAGTGGATCAACACAAGACCACTTTTATTTGTTCTTGGGGAAGTTTTGCCTATCGAAAACTCCCATTCGGTTTAAAGAATTCCAATGCAACTTTTCAACGCGCTATGTCTTACACCTTTCACGACATAAAGCACATTGTGCAACCATATATTGATGACTTACTCTCTCATTCCATGCACCGTGTCGATCATCCAATCCACCTCTATGCCATTTTCCTTCGATGTCGGTTTTACCATATACGCTTGAATCCCCACAAATGTGCTTTCTGCATAGAATCTGGCCGACTTCTGGGATTTATTGTTTCACGTCAAGGGATCAGGGTAGATCCTTTCAAGTTAGAGGTGATTCTCAATCTCCCTCCTCCTTCCTCACTTCGCCAGTTACAAAGTTTGCAAGGGAATTCAAACTTTCTCCGTCATTTCATCCCAAACTATGCTGAGCTAACTCTTGGATTTACATGACTTCTCAAGAAAGGTTTTGAGTTCATATGGGATACTACTACCAACAAATCTTTCAAAGCTTTGAAACTGTCTTTGAATCGTACCCCACTATTCTCCCCTCCTGATTACAGTCGAGATTATTTCCTTTACCTCGCAGCCTCGGACTATACCATCACTATGGTTCTCGTCCAGGAGGATGATTCTCATGATGAACATGTCATTTATTACTTGAGTCGGAGTCTCATGACTACCGAAACCAAGTATTTACATGTTGAAAAAATGGCCTTGGTAGCCGTCCAAGACGTTCAACGTTTCCGACACTATATCCTCTCTCGCAAGACTACGGTAATTTCTACCTGCAACCCTATGCAACACATTCTCACACGCCAATTGCTAGGGGGAAAATACTCCAAATGGATCATAATACTCCAGGAGTTCGACTTAGAATTTGAACGCGCTAAGTCCAAGAAATCCCTGGTGTTTGCCGAGTTGATATACAACCTTCCCTGCTCTGAAACGGAAAATGTAGCATCCAATTCATTACCCGATGAATCCTTTTTCCTGATTAGTTCCAATGACCATTGGTACGGAGATATCATAATATATCTCTAGACCTAGACTTTTCGGCCCAATTTGTCTAGCACTGACCACTGTCGAATACGCTACCAAGCCCGTTAGTATATTATCCTTGGTGATACTCTTTATCATCGTTGGATTGACTCCATTTTTCGACGTTGCCTCATTTTTTACGAAGCCGAGAATTCCCTAAATGACTTCCATTCTGGAGCCTATGGTGGTCACATGTCTGGGTATGCTATTGCCCAGAAGATCTTACGAGCAAGGTATTTTTGGTCTTCTTTTTTCAATGATTGTATAAGTGTCTTCCAAAAATGCCATGCTTTCCAAACCTACAACAATAAAATCCGATCACGCCCTACTCCTCTACACCCTATAGTCTCCATTGGTCCTTTTGCGAAATGGGGTATCGATTTCATGACATGTCACCATCACTCAGCTGGGGGGCATGGATACATTATTGTAGTTGTAGATTATTTTACAAAATGGGTCGAGACGATGCCAACATTCGACAATACCGGAAGGACTGCAGCATATCATATTCAATCACATCATTGTTCATTTTCGTGTTCCTCAGGCTATCGTTACTGATCACGGTAGCCACTTTAGAAACTTCATGATGTCCAAACTCACTGAAAAGTTGGGTCTTCGCCATGAAAACTCAACACCCTATTACCCACAAGCCAATGGCCAAGTCGAAGCAATAAACAAGGTCCTCATTACCGTGATTCGATGAATGATAGGGATTCACAAAACAAGTTGGCACACAATGTTGTTTTCAACATTGTGGGCTTACTATATGTCCGTTAAGTCTGCTATCGGGTTTACACTGTTCCAGTAGTGTATGGTCTAGAAGCCATCTTGCCGATTGAATGTGAGATACCCTCCCTAAAACTAGCCGTCGAACTTCTCCCGAACACTTCTGTCGAAGAAGAATGTTTGTTGTATCTTATGAAATTAGATGAAACCTATCGCGAAGCCACCCTAGTTATAGAAGCCCAGAAGAAACACATCAAATCTCAATATTAAAAACATGTCAGGCCACACATTTTCTCCAAAGGTAATCTCATTCTTCTATAAGAACAAGATAGGGATATGCTAGGATCTAGAGGATTTGAAGCTATGTGGCGAGGTCCTTATATCATCAGATGAGTTCTAGAGAAAGGAGCTTATGAGTTGGTAGACTATGAGAGTATCCCTTTGAGTGAACCCAAAAACGGGTTGTACTTAAAGAAGTGCTATGCCTAAGATCACCTGTGCATGAGTGCTTGTATTTTATTGTATCATACTTCTTGTGTGTTACTGTAGTATGCTTTTTCATTATCCGGTCTCTACCCTCGACCACTTATGTTATGTTGTGTTTGGTTTCCAGATGTTGAAGGCTTCACTACCCCACATTAGCTTCGCTGATGGAGCTAGTCGTAGTACTCAGAACATTGCTTCTGCTGCATGGGCAATTTACGCACCTACGAATGAACTCATCAGTCTGTGAGGTGTGTGCCTGGGTCGTGCGACCAATAATATGGAAGAATAGAGCGTCCTTGTCAAATTGTTGACTAATGCTATCTCACTTGGCATTATCCACCTAGTTATACGACTCGATTCACAACTAGTAGTACTGCAGCTAAGTAATGTCTATGTTATTCGAAGTCCTACTTTATTATGGGTGTATTTATGAATTCGCCTCTTGGAACGTTATTTTGATTATATTGAGTATCAACACATTCCTAGATGTCTAAATACATTAACTGATGCATTAGATAACTATGTGTTAGATAGGCATTTGGGCCATTTATCAACCAATCACACATTACATTTATAACACAACACAAGATAAGCTGGTAGAAGCCATATATATGTATATAACGATCAAATTTTTTTACAAAAAGTTTCTGTCCAAGGACCAAAATCTAAAAAATACGAAGCCTATGGCTTCTACAAAATAGCATCACGGATGACGTTCACGATAACACACGACTTCTTGGGCCACCCTACAAAGCAGTTGACTGATAGACTCAGACACCCCCACAGTGTGGCACTGGTAACGTCTAGGGATCTCCCCAATAGCCATATCTGGGATGTCAGCAGTCAACCCCTCTAAGTTATGCTCCACTGCCTCGTAGTATTTGGCATCCCATCTCACCACTGGAGCCACCTCTCCTCGTTGTTGAATAGGAGACGTTCCCGAAGGTCGATATGGCCCCACATTTGTGTCATAAAAAAGAGATTGTTTTGATTAGTTCTTGGATAAACACAAAAACATTCCATATGATAAAAATTACAAAAAACATTTAAAAAGAAAAAAATGTGTACTTCTTACCTAAATCACCCCACTGAGCATCCTTAGGCAGGGCCAAATTTAGATCCCCTCGGAAATCCAAACCAACATATGCGTAGTCATCAATCATCAACATCTGGGGCCGCAACTAGTCAAAAAATGAATCATTGTACTTGATGATGGACCCAACTACGTGTTGGGCCTTGAGGTTGCACCACCTCAACATCCTCGGATCTTGTGGGGCAGGTAAACCCTAATCAACTTTAATCTTAGCAATGGGACCGTCTCGAGGAAGAAGAAAACCAAAAGTGATCCGTAACCAAATTGCTTCAAGTTGCCCCTTCTACACTTTGTCAATTGCCTCTTCATACTGCGGAGAACTGCATCCGACCAGTTGAAGACTCAAGGCTTTGTGCACTCTATGGCATATTGGAAGTAGCTCTGGAGCATCATGTGTGGAGCTGCGCTCCTGACCATGCCTGCTATAGTGAACAAGATGGTTCGCAGGGTCAAGTTTTGGACCGCCCAAATAACAACCTTGCCCTTGCTTCTTTCTGCCTCAGGAACACAGTATTGGCGACAATACTCACTCATAGGGAGTCCACCGCCTCAGCCACCGATCAAGATAACATGGTACCCACGTCGTGATAAGCTTGTTAGAAAATAGATATCCTCGATATCTAGGGTCAACATGTGGACTCCCACGTGAAACAACTGTTGGTCCACGTCCCACATATGAACCAAGGATTCCAACATTCTCAGTTGAGCCCTCATGCCTGGAATCCTGAAGAATTTCAAGAGCCCATAGACTCAGAGGGCAGCGACGGTACTCGGGTCATTCCCGACAATGGAATCCTCCTTCTCATGTTCTCTTTCTCGCCACTCCAGCATTGTGATGGTCAAATACCTGCATAAGAACCATAAGAGAAGGGTCAACAACTTATTTCAAACCTTGGCATAATTTTTATTGAGCAATAAATAATCTTAAAATTCATTTTTCGACCCCCGCAGGTACCCCTTTAGCACAGTGCGAGATTCTCAAAGGTGCCCTTAAGGCTACCTGTGAGAATCCTAGATTCTCGCAGGTCCTGCATGGCCAGCCTGCGAGAATGCTCAAGCACAATTTATGGCCCTAAAATGGACCTAAAACCCTGAAAATTGTCAATAAAAACTAAAAACAAACCATAGAAAAGGTGAGAGATCAAGAGCTTACCTCGTTGGCAGAGACAGTTCACCAAATGGTCGCTTGTGCCTCCCGCGATCGAGAAAAGAAATTTGGGAGAAAATGAGGTGTATTGGGCAAAGTTTTTGGCAAAATCACAATGAAATGGTAAAAACCGTTTTTACCCATATTTATTCACCTTTTACCATTTTTGTTGATTTTGTATATTATTTTGTTTATAAAACCTAATTCCCTAATAGTCCTATGAGTGTGGTTTTTGCAGATATAGCAACTTTGATGTCCAAACAAAGGAGTACGGGTGTTTTTTCTTTTTGTCGCATGTATGACTGCTTTTTATGGTTTTTAGAAAAACCTCGAGCTCAGTTTTCGTTCGTTCTCGCGCTCGAAAATACATGAGAACGTAACTGAGTATAATTTTCTCATCTTTTCGTACTCGTCATGGTAACACAAAAACGATGAATGCAAAGGAGTATCCTTTAAGATCTTTTCACGCTCCATTAAAATGAAAAAGATGGCCGAGCAATCTTGTTTTGTTCACGCTCGTAAAAGTATCTAAACAAAACGTTCGATGGGTGATAGTTTATCACTTTTTCGGTCCTATCGAACTCTTTTACAAAAAATGAACTGACAAAGTTCTTTTTAAGTGTTTTTCAGACTCTCAAAACATGAAAAACCCTCGAGTTTTCTATCATTGGACTCGTTAAACAAACATCGACAAACCCGTAATGGGACCGAACCACTCCTTCCTAGGGTTCGTTAAACATACTCCGAGGGACTCATCCAAAGGATGAGCTTACATCAACAAGCATATGTTATTCTCCTCAAGCTTGCGTAAAAATAAAGAGGTACTCGCTAGAAATGGTGGGGGAAATTTTGGGAAAGGGATGTGTTTTTGTATTTATATTAATGACAGTAAGCATCGCTCTTGAACATGACACCCCCTATTCATCATTTGAATTCGGTTTGGGAAATCCATTTGTCTCTCATTCGACTTGTTACAAGGTCATATCTTGGGTTGTTTTTTGAGTCAGTGCTACCAAGTCCTTGGTCGTATCGTTCATATGTTCAAGAGAAGTTCACATGAGCTCTCTATTGAGTTGGCCATCTGGATTTGTCCATTCTTACTATGTCGACCATCCCTGTGTCTATTTTGACCTATATTCATACTTTGTTTCATCCTCAAAATTTGTTACTTATTTCGCATCATTGATGGGGGATAGATCAAAGCCCTCTTATGACAAGTCTTGTTCCATTGACTCCAACTCATTATCCGGAAACAAGACTTAGAAATTATCTGGTACCTTGGAACTTGCATGCCTCAATGGAAGGTTTCCTCACTTTCAACAGTGGGTTTTCATTATTGACCCCTGATCGAGAGGTTCTGTCGAGTGTTCGACCTCAGCTCATTTATTCACATTCCTTGGATTGTACTAGTGTACCTTGGGAGTCATTGACATTAATGGTGATTTCCATCGTACTTGTTAATGGTATCATCAATGACCGGTAATCAAGTGGTTTCTACCATGTTTGGCTTCAGCACATGTAATCGCATGGCTAGATTCGTACTTTCAGGTGACGGGATTGAAGACCCTGGGTCTCATCTTTCTGATCCAGGCTGCGATGGATTATGTATGATTTGCATCGGCACATAGATCAACTTTGTATGTCATGTGGCTATGTCGTCTTAATCTAAGTCTTCTCGCATAGATCCATAGTGTATTCCTAGTGGCTATGAAGTATTTTGATGGCATGGATCCACGGTGTATGATTGGTGGCCATGACCTACATTCATGATTTCATCCATCTGTGATCTAAGTATTTGAATGCCTACCTCAGAACTGGTTATATTCTATATATGTAAGTCCATTAAGAAGGTTGTCAACGTAACTTTTCCACCCTAGCCCAGCCCCTTCTTGTCTCGTCGTTGCGACGTTGGATTTCATCACCAACTAGTGACTTCGAAATTAGAAGGTTTTGTTTGCTTGGTTTTGCTTCCTAGATTTTTACTAGCGCATGCTATTGGTTTACCCAAGTTGACCATAGAATTTCCTTCGTAAGTTTCTAAGTTTAGAATTTGGTGCGTAGGGTATTGAAAATATTGGAGAAGTCTGTTATTGTCTTGTCGCTTTCTTGACGTAGGGTGGTCCATCTGGTGTACTGGTCCTCGTAGCTTCCAATAAGGTAGTACTATTATTTAATGGCATCCCAGAAGGAATCCCATGTAGGGGTCACCACAAAAATTGTACATTCCTCTGTGGTCCTTTTCTCAAAGTAAGTATCCCACCAGTGTTTCACATGGGGAACAACCTTGGGGAGTGAAAAAGTGATATTTTCCCTATCGAAAAAATTGTGGACCGAAAAATATCCTTCGAGTAGATTCAACCATTTATCTACAACATCCGCATTTATCAGTCCTTCAAATAATGGAATATCTAAATTTACTTGTACCTTTAAGGGGGTTGCATGGCCGTTTGATGGAGATGATTTTTCTGTGCGCAACCGTCGAAGGATTTGCACGAAGTTGTCCATCATTTTGTTCCTTTGTCGCGTGAGGGCTTCCTCGAGAAAAAAATTAATCGAATCTCCGGCTCCATCATCTTTAGTTTCGTCTCCCATGGGTTTTTGTCAGGCTCAGTGCAACCGATATGGTAATGGCTTGATGGGTTCGAGTCCCAACTTCTTGTACCCAGACCTTGTTGGGGACATGAACGAAGAAAAATAAATGAAGAGAAAACCACTCTCATACCACTGATCTGGATTTAGGAGCGGAAAAAATTGATTAACATACTGAATACAATAAACACAGAGGTAGGAAGAATAACACAAATATCCAGTTAACTATATCTTCTATTAAATAAAGAAATAGGCTAACACTGTAAAACTTCATAACTGAAACATGCTCGAATGGTGGTAGCTATATCTGAGAAGAGATGTGGCTGCTACGCGCATCTTTCTGAGCAGAATGGATTACAATGAGGCTCCATAGGCCCTTTTCATATTACTCATGAATGCCAAAACCCTAGACATCCAAAAACCTAACCCTAGAAGGTGAAATACCAAAATTCATGTGGGCCCTATGGGTAAGTTGGTGTAATTTGGTACCTCAACTTCCTAGGGTCATAAATTTTGCATACAACCTTCGTTTTAGGCGCGTGATAGCCCGTTGGAAAGATCTTTCAGAGAGATACACATTCTTCCATTAGACTCTAACTCCGTCTACAACCTGATTGTGGAGAGACAAAAAAACAATGTTTAGGGCCCGAAAACATCCCTAAAAGTACAACAAGATGTGTTGACATGAAAACATACAAAATAAGCCAGTTGGATTAGGAGAGAGGCCACCCGTATCCACGTTGAGAATTTTTGAGGCTTCAAACAACCCCAGAAGTGTAGAACTCACAATTATAGAGCAGTACAGAAAGACATGCTGAACGAAAACGGACACGAGGAGCTAGTTGGAATAGGTGGGTGGCCACCAATATCCACTTGGATCAGGTAAGTTGTATCAATTTGAGATTTATTATTTAATTCTTCTTTTACTATTGCTAGCGTATCCTCCTCTTGTTATTCTTTATAACAAAAATTATGAGGTTCAAGGCTCTTTTGTTACTCTCATGGTCCAGTTCGATTAGCTTATTCATTTCCTCTTTTGATGGGTGTGATATCCAATTTGTTTTCCATATTACTGAGGGTCAAATTGTTTGTTAGTTTTTCTTCGAACTCTTTAATCCTATATCTCAAGTTGTGATTTTCTTCAACCCCTCCTTCTTGGGTTGAATTTTTATGTTTCTCCATTTCTTGAATCCTATCCTTCATTTTCTGCAATTCACTCTTTAACCCTAAAAATCTATCCTTTATTTGAGTTTGAATGATATCTTTATTTTTTTTTATCAATCATTGCTTCTAGCTCTATTTGGAGTTTTACTTCTCTTTCTTCACTCATTTTTTCTAATGTTTTTAACTCTATACAAAAAAATATTATATAAACAAATTTTAATATTTATAAATACTTAATAAATTTATAATAATATAAATATTTAATAAATTTAAGTTAATATAATAAAATGTTAAAATATAATAAGAAAATTTGCGAATTAACTTTAAAGTTTTAATGTTATTCCTTGTTATTCCCCTTGAGACAAATTGAAGCCGCCTCCAAATGAGCTTCTTAATTAATTCTATAGACTCATTAAAATAAAGTAGAGTAATTGCATATAAATAAAATGGAAAGTTCAATGACGTTACAACTTCGATAAAGAAAAAGACACAGATTCGACCATTTATCTACAACATCCACATATATCAGTCCTTCAAATAATGGAATATCAAAATTTACCTGTACCTTTAAGGGGGTTGAATGGCCGCTTGATGGAGATGATTTTTCTGTGCGTAGCCATTGAAGGATTTGCGCGAAGTTGTCCATCATTTTGTTCCTTTGTCAAGCGAGGGCTTCCTCGAGAAAAAATTTAATCGAATCTCCGGCTCCATCATCTTTAGTTTCGTCTCCCATGGGTTTTTGTCAGGCTCAATGCGACCGATATGGTAATGGCTTGATGGGTTCGAGTCCCAACTTCTTGTACCCAGACCTTGTTGGGGACATGCATGAAGAAAAATAAATGAAGAGAAAACCGCTCTGATACCACTGATCTGGATTTAGGAGCTGACAAAATTGATTAACATACTGAATACAATAAACACAGAGGTAGGAAGAATAACACAAATATCCAGTTAACTATATCTTCTATTAAATAAAGAAATAGGCTGACACTGTAAAAATTCATAACTAAAACATGCTCGAACGGTGGTAGCTATCTCTGAGAAGAGACGTGGCTTCTACGCGCATCCGTCTGAGAAGAATGGATTACAATGAGGCTCGATAGGCCCTTTTCATATTACTCATGAATGCCAAAACCCTAGACATCCAAAAACCTAACCCTAGAAGGTGAAATACCAAAATTCATGTGGGTCCTATGGGTAAGTTGGTGTAATTTGGTACCTCAACTTCCTAGGGTCATAACTTTTGCATACGACCTCCGTTTTAGGCGCGTGATAGCCCGTTGGAAAGATCTTTCAGAGAGATACACATTCTTCCATTAGACTCTAACTCCGTCTACAACCTGACTGTGGAGAGACAAAAAAACAATGTTTAGGGCCCGAAAACATCCCTGAAAGTACAACAAGATGTGTTGACATAAAAAAATACAAAATAAGTCAGTTGGATTAGGAGAGAGGCCACCCGTATCCACCTAGAGAATTTGTGAGGCTTCAAACAACCCCAGAAGTGTAGAACTCACAATTATAGAGCAATACAAAAAGACGTGCTGAATGAAAACGAACACGAGGAGCTAGTTGGAATAGGTGGGTGGTCACCAATATCCACTTGGATCAGGTAAGTTGTATCAATTTGAGATTTATTATTTAATTATTCTTTTACTATTGCTAGCGTATCCTCCTCTTGTTATTCTTTTATAACAAAAATTATGAGGTTCAAGGCTCTTTTGTTACTCTCATGGTCCAGTTCGATTAACTTATTCATTTCCTCTTTTGATGGGTTTGATATCCAATTTGTTTTCCATATTACTGAGGGTCAAATTGTTTGTTAGTTTTTTTTCGAACTCTTTAATCCTATCTCTCAAGTTGTGATTTTCTTCAACCCCTCCTTCTTGGGTTGAATTTTTATGTTTCTCCATTTCTTGAATCCTATCCTTCATTTTCTGCAATTCACTCTTGAACCCTAAAAATCTATCCTCTATTTGAGTTTGAATGATATCTTTAATTTTTTTTATCAATCATTGCCTCAAGCTCTATTTGGAGTTTTACTTCTCTTTCTTCACTCCTTTTTTCAAATGTTTTTAACTCTATATAAAAAAAATATTATATAAACAAATTTAAATATTTATAAATACTTAATAAATTTATAATAATATAAATATTTAATAAATTTAAATTAATATAATAAAATGTTAAAATATAATAAGAAAATTTTCGAATTAACCTTAAGGTTTTAATGTTATTCCTTGTTATTCCCCTTGAGACAAATTGAAGCCGCCTCCAAATTAGCTTCTTAATTAAATCTATAGACTCATTAAAATAAAGTAGAGTAATTGCATATAAATAAAATTGAAAGTTCAATGACGTTACAACTTCGATAAATAAAAAGAAGCTGTTTTTGTTTTCCATATTTATTTAAAAAACAAATTAAAAATAAATAAATTTCATATTGTTGAATACGATGTATTGATGATTCCAATAAGCTTCGTGCAATCCAAATATGACAGGCATTTTTTTTCAACTTTAATTCGTCCAAAGCAAGATTAGGCGACAACACATCCTTGAAAATAACGCTACGAAAACAATATTAGATTTGTCCTTATCCTCGATGATAATTTATAAGACACGGAGAAAAATGTCTAAGTTTGTTGGATTTGATGCCATAGTTTTATCCAGACCTGAGAAAAATGGCGAACATTCACAGTTATGAAAACCAAAAAACTGTATGAAAAATTTGCCAAAAAACTGTATGAAAAATTTGTTTTTATTTATACGAGCCGCAGATTTTCGTCTATAACATAAGACCAGCCTTACTCCGCTAATACTAGCTATGGTATTTAGCCTCTATATGTTTATTGAGTGCGATAGAATATATGTTCTTTGAAGTATTTCAAAGACGTTTATTTGATGGAGATGAAGAGGCAGCAGCTAATTATTGTTAACAGCTAACGTTGCTTCCTGGATCTACACCAAACTGACTGCAGTAACTATTGTAATATTTCACACGGTCAGTAACTGCGTCCGGGTTGCCACCATTGCATTCACCCCCATTGATTGCTTGAATAGTTGCGCCGAATCCTTGCCCGGATGTAATAGCAGAGTGGCAATTGCTATCCAACATCCAAAACCAGACAGCAGTCTTCCATGAGATTGAATCATCCTCAGCTACGATCTCAGGATTATTCAACCCATCGAAGCCCAGGTAATCTCCAGCGGCACCGTAGTTATAATTCCTGCAAATGTACTCGCAACAAAACAGCAAATGGTCAGTCACCAAACATTCAATACAGATTCAAATTCACTAAATACCATGAGAGTCAAAAGTTTTATAATTAAATTGAATTGACAGTTATAATTTCTAGACAATCATATAAAAATAAGTACCATGTGAGCTGCAAGGGGCCACGCCCATAATATTGCTTTCCGGCTACGCAGGGATATTGCGTGTTGGTGGAATCACAGTAGTCGCTTTTGTTTATCTCCTCGACGTAGCACAAACCTGTCAATACGAATATCTATAAATTCAGAGATCATATTGAAGAATATATTTATAGAAAGAGAGAGTATGTGAGACCTACTGCCGGTCTCGTGAGCAACGTTGGCGAAGAAAGCAGCGAGTTCTCTCTTGTTGTCATCGGAGGTCCCAGTCGTGCCAAAGCCAGAGAAGGCATTGGCCGCATTGATGAAATCACTGTATTTATAGAAGTTCTTTCCCGTGCAGGTATCAGAGGCACCAGATAAAATTCCATTGAAGAAATCTTGGGTAGCAATATCCCCGACATCTCCTCGGCAGATGGATACAACACAAAGCGCAAGAGGAAGCCATAGAATTAAAACGCTCCCGAAATGAGCTGCCATATTGGAGGCTAATGTTTGTTATCGCTGAGACAGGCCTAGAAACAGAAGTGCTTGCTCTGCAGTGAGAAGAGGTTTTCTGCTTATATAGCCATAGCCACAGACGTGAGGTATCGGGATTGTATTAATTTTACATTTTCTTGTGCTGCCTATTCCTCTCT
This sequence comes from Picea engelmannii, assembly GCA_009831015.1. Classification (NCBI taxonomy): domain Eukaryota; kingdom Viridiplantae; phylum Streptophyta; class Pinopsida; order Pinales; family Pinaceae; genus Picea; species Picea engelmannii. The sequence continues at coordinate 471,722 of ML796622.1, forward strand.
CTTATCACAATTTTCAGATAATTTGATTTCTGGACCTTGACTATGGGGTTTAGTAATGTGATCCTATTCTGTGAATCCCTGAAATCCGTCGAAATCTCACATAAAAACGCTGTTACGCTTACGAAATCAGTGGGTGAAAATTTGATCTCTTGACCTAACTTGAAAATGCCGTTACGTTTACGAAATCGATTGTAAGAAAAAAACATCCACCGGCGGCCGGGTTTAGAGATAAGATTGTAGTAGGATTGTGGCTAAAATTTCAAGATGCGGATGGAATAGTAAAACATCTTCTAACCTTTCAAACATTAAAGAGTCGCCATCGGCGTTGAAATTTGGGGTGCATCCATGACCATACCATAAAAATAGTCTGGGTGGTTATTTTCATGGTAAGGCATATCCTATCTTTCTACATATTAATCAAACATTTCATAGAAATATTTATATAAACTACATTTTGTAAAAGTATTTATATTACACAAAATATCTTTTATTGAAATATTTCAAACATTCTGCAGAAATATTTATACAAACTACATTTTTATAGAAATATTTATTTTATACAAAATATATTTTATTAAAATATTTGTTATAGAAAATATAATTTATTAAAATATTTATTATACAAAATATTTTTTTTTGAAATATTTTTTTTATACAACATATAATTTATTAATATGTTTGTTATTAAAATATTATTACAGAAAACATATTTTATTAAAATATTTATTATACAAAATATATTTTATTAAAATATTTATATAAAAATATTTTAAGAAAATTTATAAAATATCCTTTATTTGTGTGTTATTAGATTTTATATACAAAATATATTTTATTAAAATATTGATTATAGAGAATATATTTTATTAAAATATTTATTAAATCAAATAAATTTTATTAAAATATTTATATTAAAAATGTTTTAATAAAATTTATAAAATATCCTTTATTGGTGTGTTATTAGATTTTATAAAATGTGATCAGTGTTATACAAATTTGTAAAGAATGATATAAACTATCATTTTTATACCATTTTAGTGATATACACTAAAATGTAAAAGGTTGTATATAAATCATATTTTATGAAAATTAATAGAATATACTTCATTTCATATTTTTATCAAATTTTCTATAATATTGTTTCATTTATTTATTTTAAATTTCAAATTAATTTATTTTTCAAAATTTAATTTTTTTTAATGAAATAGGTTATATGAATAATTTTTTTTTTTTAATTTTTAATTAAATATCATTATCTTAAAGATAATTATTTTAAAAAAATTATAAGAGAAAATAAATACCTTTAATTTAATAAAATATCATCATAGATTTATTTTAATTCCAATTATATTTAAATATCAAACGGCTTAAAAGTTAAGATATACAATTTTTTATTTTAATGCCAATTATATTTAATTATTAAAAGGCTTAAAAATTAAGATATGCAAATTTATAAATGATTAAAAGGTTTTTAAGTTAAGTTGGATTTAAGTTGGTGTGATTTATATATACTCTATTAGATTTGTAAAATATTTAATTGACCATACATGGGATAGACAAATAGGATGAATGTGATAATCTCTTCAATATTGGGTTGTAGAATGTATCTCACTTCTCTTGTTGTAATAAGAAATTTATTTGCTTGCACCAAAACCCCTAACCCACCTATTCCTAAAATCAATGAAAACCCATCACTTTCACACAAACAAACCATAAGTTTCTTTGAAAAACAATTTTCTCTAGTAAATCTTCATAGATTAGCACTAAAACCTAGAAACAAAAAGAAAAACCTTATTGGTATCAATGACCAAATGATTACCTATAAAAGTTTATGTTTTTTTTTAATTCTTAATTTCCATCTCTCTCATCCTTGGCAATATTGAAGACAGAAGAATCCCCTAGAATAATATAAATATATAGAGTATTGCCAAATTCAATTAACTCTGTTGAATACTCCCCCACTCAAGGTTCCACTTCAATAAAACACTCCCTCAGTTACCAATACCTATAGTACTCCCAAACTTATCTTTCCAATTCAACAACATGCCAATATTAATGTTTAGTTCCCTACCAAGAAATTAAATTCTTGGATTTTGAACTTCTTCAATAATTCTTCAAATCCTCACTAGGAGAATGATGGGAGTCCTCTAGAGCTAGATTTCTTTTCAAACCCAAAACATGTTGCAATGCCTATAATGACCTAATTATTATTAATGGGATTTGGACTGCATGTACTAAATAGTTTTATTCCCAGGAGGTCTATGTAGTGCATAATTGAAAAAAATCTATGTGGGGCCTATCCCAACAACAAGCCTTCGAGGACTTGAAGAATCCTTTGTGCCCATCCCCAATACTTTCATGATCGGACCTGCAACATCCCTTTGAGATCGTGACAGATGCTTCAAACTATGCCGTGGGCATCGTTCTCACTCAACACGACCACCCCTTGGCATATCATAGTGAGACACCATTAGATGTTGTCTGTAAGTACCCTACTTACGAAAAATAAATGTACTTCATTATGCAATCTTTCTGCCAATGGAGACATTACATTCTTGGGAAGGAGAAAATCATCCACACTAATCACAAGCCACTACAGTTCATGCAGACCCAAGGAAAATTGCAGAATGACCGCCATCAAAATTGGTCCACATGCTTACAACAATTCCACCTCAACATCAAGTATAAAACATGAAGTACAAACCGAGTTGTTGATTTCCTTATCCGACCTCCAGTCGTGACACTCACCACGGTGCTAGACTCTTGCGGCCACAAGACCTCTGGATGGCCCCATATCTACGAGACATACCCTAAATTCTCCACCACCTACCAAATGTTGGGCGCCAACTCAGTGGTCACTAATTTCCATCTTAAGGAAGACCTATTGTGTCGTCTAGGACATCTCTGTGTTCCATCAAGAGAGCACACAAAGATGATTTGGGAAGGTCACTACAGTCGGGTGGCAGGACAATTTGGCATCGAAAAGACAGTGGCAGTGTTGTAGAAACATTTCTATTGGCCGAAACTTTGACAAGATGTCAGAAAGTATATCAGGTCCTACACCACCTGTGTTATTCCCAAACTGAACAAAAAGAAACAGGGCGTGTACAACCCTCTACCTACCCCTGACAGGTCGTGGGAATCCATCTCAATGGACTACATGTCGGTCCTCCCATCCACCAAGAGGGGAAATGACTATATTTTGTGGTTGTTCAGCTCTTTTCCAAGATGGAGATTCTAACTGTCTGCAAGAAGAAAATCACAGCAGAACCCACTGCCAAGCTCTTCTTTGAACGAGTATGGGTA
>ML796623.1:0-22770 GCA_009831015.1 Picea engelmannii
CTTTATTGTTTGACAACATAGGTATTCCAACAAAGGACGAACACCTTCAGTAACCACTCACATAACCAGATCAAAGATCAACACACCGATGTTTTCACGTGGTGAAACCCCTATGGGGAAACATCCACGACCCCAGCCAACACAGCCACTTGGAGTAGTTTATTAATGCAAAGAAAAATATTACAGAGAGATTTTACAAGAGATTTTCTCACAATTAATCATCGGCAATTGACCCTCCATGCTCTTTAAATAGATATCATGGACCAATCGAATGTTAAGCCACGGATCAATGGTCGTTAATATTGAGGAGAGTATGAACCGTCAGATCACTCTATGTCGAGAACATATCGTGATAGTTGGATTTCCTAACTACAAATGCATACTAATGCATACTAAAGAAACACACTAAGAAACAACGACATATTAGACCAAGTAGATCTTAACTAAATCCTAAGTGTATAAATATCCTAACATCCCCCCTTAAGAACAACCTGGAATAGGATTGAAGGATTTAAAATAGTGACACAATAGGAGAAGGAAGGAGGCATTAGAGACTATCCCCCCTTAATGACAACTACTTGAACTCCTAACATAGATCGAAGTTTGGAAAACTTCACTTCTGTAAGAGACTTTGTGAAAATGTCTGCAACTTGATCTTTTGTAGGGAAAAAGAGCACTTCAATAACTTGATCATGAATTAGCTTTCTGATGAAGTGCATGTGTATCTTGATGTGTTTGCTACGTTGATGTTGAATTGGGTCTTTGGCGAGCTTGATGGCACTCTGATTGTCACACCAAAGGCTGGTCGGATGCTGGTGCTAGAATCCAAACTCTGAAAGGATTTTTCGAAGCCACAAGGCTTCCTGACTTTCATTTACCATTGATCGGTACTCTACTTCTACTAAAGAAAGTGAAATAGCTTGTTGTTTCTTACAGGCCCAAGTGACAGGTCCCAAACCAAGGCTGAAAACATAACCTGCAGTAGACTTCTGATCATCAGGGTAGCCAGCCCAATCTGAATCAGTGAAACCAACCAATAAAGGATTCCCCCCTGAACTGTAATGTATCCTGAACTGAATTGTACCACGAACGTAGTGAAGTATGGGGTGTTTGCATATACTGATCAATAAGACCAACAATAAAGGAAAGATCAGGACGGGTATGATTCAAGTATAAGAGCCTACCAACTAACTGACGATACAGGGTGGCATCAACTTCAGGAGAAGTACAGGTGGCAGTAATCTTGATGCCATACTGGAAGGGAGAAGGGGTTGGTTTACAATCGTCTATTTGAAAGCGATGAAGAAGGTCACAAGCATACTTAGACTGGGAAAGAAAAATTCCTTCATTGGTTTTCAAAACTTGGAGGCCAAGGAAATAGTGCAAAAATCCTAAGTCTATCATTTCAAATTTCTTCTTAAGGATGGTTTTCACGTGGTTTAAAAGTTTTGAGTCACTACCAGTAAGGATAAGGTCATCAACATAAAGGACAAGGATTATGAGATGGCTTCCTACTTTATTGGTATAGACATTAGGATCATAATGGCACCTAGAGAATCCAGTGGCAATAAGAAAGGTGTCCATTTTGGCATACCTAGCTCGGGGAGCTTGCTTGAGACCATAAAGAGATTTCTTAAGGCGAAAAACAAGTCTAGAGTCATTCTGGACATAGCCAGGAGGTTGTTCCATGTATATTTATTCTTGCAAATCTCCATGCAGGAAGGCGTATTTAACATCCATCTGATGGACCTCCCATTTATGTGAGGCAGCAAGGGCAAGAACAAGGCATATGGAATTCATTTTGGCTACAGGGGCAAAGGTTTCATGATAGTCAATTCCTTCAACTTGGGAAAATCCTTTGGCAACTAAACGAGCCTTGTGTATTTCAAAACTTCCATCTGATGCATACTTAGTTCTGTAGACCCATTTACATCTAACAAATTTTCTTCCTTTTGGAAGAGGTACAAGATCCCAAGTATCGTTTGCCACTAAAGAATGATACTCTTCATTCATTGTTGTATCCCAATATAGATGACCTGAAGCTTCTGCAAATGTCTCTAGATCATGAGTTTCTGAAACTTGAGCCAAAAGAGAAGAGGCTCACTAGAATTGTGAACGTGTCTAATGTTGATCTGAAGGATCCCTGACAAGATCACCAACTGCTTCTTGTGTTGAACGGACCCATCTAGGAAGCGGTGGAGATGGTGTTGGTTCAGGTTCAAAGGATTCATCTGGAGGAGGGTGAGCATGCGGAGGTGTATTTTCATCCTCACTGTCATCATCTGAAGAAGAAACCAGATCAAAAGAAAGCACAAACACCAAATATGGCTCGCAGGCCGAAGAAGGCAAAATCGTTGAATTAGGCTCGCAGGCCAAAGAAGGCACAAATGTCGAATTAGGCTCGCAGGCCAAGAGATTTTCATCAAATTTAACATCTCTTCTAATAATAATTTCATTACAATGTGATTGAAGAAGTCTGTAACCTTTGACATCTTAAGAATAACCAACAAATATACACTTCTCACTTTTAGGCTACAATGCTTTCCTTTTCTCATCAGGAATGTGAGCCCATATTATACTGCCAAATACACGGAAGAGACTTACATCTGGTTTAATTTTAGTCCAATCTTATTCTGGTGTTATATTTTTAAGAGCCTTTGTGGGAGTGTGATTTACTATGTAATTTTCACAGTTGATGGCTTTCGCCCAATACTTTAGACTTAATCCTACATTGGATCATACAATTAGCCATTTCTTTTAATGTGCGGTTCTTTCTCTCAGAAACACCATTTTGTTGTGGTGTATATGGAACAGTGTGTTGCATTTGGATTCCCTGTGTAGTGCAGTAATTTGTAAAATTATTGTTCACATATTCGCCTCCATTATCTGTTCTTAACCTTTGAATTTGATGGCCAGATTGTTTTTCTACAAGGGCCTTGTAGGCCAAAAAATTGTCCAAAAATTTGCTCTTAAGTTTTAAGAAGTAAACCCAAGTACGTCTGGAAAAGTCATCAATGAAAGTTAAGAAATACTTGCACCTAGAAAAAGAAGGAGAAGAAAGTGGACCACACAAATCATTGTAAACAAGCTGCAAAGGACCTGAGGCATGCCAAGAGGCGCGTTTTTTAAAACTATCCCGATGATGTTTGTCGAGAACACAATTGGCACAAACACCATCTCTGCATGAAACAAGAGGAAGACCAGTCACCATATGTTGATTACATAGTTGTTGCAATGAGCGATAGTTTAGATGACCAACCCGCTCATGCCAAAGTTTGCTCAAGTCAACGCTACGAACAACAAAAATTGATGAAAAAGATGATGACCCAAAGTTGTCAAACTTGTACAACCTGGTAATATCATCAGCAATTTCAGTTGCAAGAACATGATTAGGATCTTTTAGATCCTTGATTACAACTTGGTGAGGTGAAAACTCTACGGTTTTACCTTCACCTGAATGAGTGATTTGATATACTGAAGAAGGTTACAAGAAAGACTTGGAACACATAAGACATAATTGAAATGGCCATTTTCTACTTGTATTGTTCCAGATCCTTCAACACTAAGAGATCTATCATCACCAACAAATATTTTATCGGTGTTACATTCATTTAGAGTAGAAAATATGTCTCTATCCTTAGCCATATGATAAGATGCACCAGAATCAATAAGCCACTTATCAGAAGTAGAAGTAAAAGGTGTATTGAAGGAGAAACCAGAAGCAGAAATTGCATGTCTGTGAGAAGAAGAAGAAGAAGTAGAATCAATACTGATGTTTTGCTTCTTCATCGTTGCTTCTAAAGCTGCCATCTTCTTGAAACATTTGGACTCATCATGACCATCTTTATCACAAAAGTTGCAATGTCTGTTAGTATTCTTATTTTTATATTTTTCTCCTTTGTCACCATTAGGAGTTGAAGCTGTCTGAGCGGGTTTGGGACCCTTATATTGCTTGTTGTTGTAGTAGTGAGGATGTTGCTTCTTGGGATACTTGGGTTTATCTTTCTGTCGGGCAACTAAGGCTTTGTTAGAGGTACCTGCAGTGTTGATCACTCCAAGTTGTATAAGCTTATCTTCTTCTCTAATCAAAGAAGCACAAAAGGACTCAAGAGTGGGTTTTTCATAATATTTCCCTAGAGCCTCTCTCATGGCATAAAATGTATATACAAACACAGAATATGCACTACCTAGCTTAGAAAGAATAATATAGATGCAACGCTCTTCCTCCATTTTTATCTTACATTCTTCACATAAAATTCTAAGTGTTTTAAACTTATATAAATAGTCTCCAAGGCAAGAAAAATCACTTGGAATCAAGGTCAATATTTGATTTTCTAGCTATTGTGCTCGAATAATATTGAGTTTACCAAACACAGATTCAATCTTGTCCCAAGCTTCTTCGGGGTCATTAATTTCTTGAAGGTGGTACCTTAAATTAGGAGAGATGGACACTCTGATTAGTCCTCGTGCTTCGTCATTCCTATTATCCCACTTGGCTTTCTTATCATCATCAGTGGGTGCTTTCTCCTTTCCTAAGGTAATCCGGTACAAACCTTTACTTCTTAATAAATCTTCCATATGAGATTTCCATTGGAAGTAGTTGTTGTTGGTAAGCAAGACATTACTTGTAGAATACATATTAAATATGTAGATGATATGGACTTAAAAACTGAAACTGATGATCTGTATGAAAAGAGCTCGAAAAATTCTACGGTTTAAAAAAAAACGGCACTGAAAACAGACTTCCGGTGTGAGAGTTATGCTCTTTTAAAAAAAGGCATAAACGGTAACCAATTGACCACGTGATAGTGTAGGTTGCTTTATGAAGTGACTCACTTTTATAAAGAGAAGTGGGGATCACTTTTACAATGAAGTTACTTTATAACAAAAAAGTTGCATGCAAAATAAATAACTCTAAAATAAAATATTAAAGCTACTTATAGTGATTCACTTTTATACTTGAAGTGAAATACACTTTACAACTTTAGCATGAACTTTTTCAAAAAGGTAACAAAAGATAGACTTGAACTCAAGACCTCTTACAGCATCAAGAGTAGCGTCGGTAAGGAGAATAGCGAAGTGAGGAATAGGAAGAACTGCCAGAGCAGGGTCCTGGGGAGACAAAGAAAAATGGCATGCCTGAAGCACATGCAGAGGAAGAGAAGCCCCCTAGGGAAGGAGATCCCAGGAAGTTCGAGGTGTTTAACTAGGATTGAGTAGGTTGCGAGAGAAGCGGAGAACACCTTCCATACATTGGTCCCGCCAAAGGGGAAGGCAACAATCAATAGGTGGGAAGAGGAAATAAAGGAGGAGCGGAGCGGCAAAGAGTGGGGTGAGATGGTGTAGGAAGAATATTAGGTGATGGACCTGGGGGCTACCCATCCCAGGGAGACCCTCTACCATAAAATAGTAGAGACTGCCTGGTTCACCAAGATGTTGATTGGAAAAGTAAAATAAGAGCAGGAGGAGGCGAGATAGGAAGACCATCGGGAGATTAAGACAACGTTGGACGAGATCGAACATCGACTTAGCGGTCTGGAAACGATTATCAAGTTGTCAGTGGAGGTAGAAAAGGAAGAAAAAATCAATCATGAGTGGTTGGCGGCACAGTTCCAACTTTACCTGAGATACGTCCATCATATGGACATTACGCCTATGGATGGACAAGGAGCACCAGCCCAGATCAGAAAAACCAGAACAGTCCCCCCAAAGGAGGACAACAAGGGCCAAGCAGGTGGGGGGAAGGATCACCCCCAGGGGTTGTAACGACTCTTAGATTCCGGTCAATGAACTCCGCTAGTTTAATGGCAGTTATGCCCAGGCTATAGAAGGATAGTTAAGTTTTGTAGTAGACTTTGGTTTGTTTTGAAGCTTTTTAGTTAGCTCTTTTTTACTGTGCATCTCGGACTGGATAAGGAAGGTATGGTTTGGTTTCCATTTGTTGAAAAACTAGATACCTCCAGAGTGATTATCAAAAATAGAAGCAAGGGTCCCCTGGTCTGGTTTCCTTTTAGGCAGACCAAGATCCCCATTTTTTATCATATTTTCTAAAGTAATATAGATTTCTACACTGACTTACAAAAAAAAAATTGTTGAAGTTTTTCTTTAATTTTTTTTATTATCTAAATTTGCTTTTTAATTTTAATTTTTTTTTTAATTTCAATTGATTTTTTTTTAGCTTTTAATTTATCAAAAAAAAAATTGAATTGTATTTTTTTGCTAAATATTTAAAAACATTGTTATTTAACAACAATGATTTTCTAAGTATTGAAGTAAAGGTAAAAAAAATGTGTTAAAAATGATATCTTCCACTATATTTAAAAAGTATGGAACCATAAATTAAATAAGGAGACGAAAAATCTTAATTTAAAAAAAAATTACTAGTTAAAATTATTAGGAAAAATGACTAAAAACACCATTGAAAAAAAAAATAGAACAATTTGAAAATAGATGGGGAAAAAAGCATTTAAAAAAATAATGTGGAAACAATATGGATCATAAAATTTAAAATATCATAAAAACAACTAAAAAGGGAGTGGGGTGCTACCGGTAGCACCATTTTTAAAAATAGGGTAAAAAATGTGACCCCCCCCCCTCCCCGAAAAAAAAGAACTTTGTAGAGTTCTCGTTAAGTTAGTAACTATGTTGTAGGTCAAATATTCCCTCTTCCTTAACTCCTTTTGATTGTGTGTCAACTAATTCAAGGCTCGGAGTCTCCTCTCTCTTTCCCCCTGTCTTATGACTTCGTTGATTTGTTCCCATGTGACTTCTTCCTCTTGGAAACTTGTTGACGCTTGAATTTGTTAGGACCGAAACGAAAACCTCACGAGGATATAAATCCCCCTGCATTTTTATAGAGATCATACTCCTATTTAGATTTTCTTGAGATGTTTTAAATATTCAAAATGTGGGACTTGATCACAGAAGTTTGTTGTAGTAATTCAAAGAAACAAAAATATTATAATAAAATAAAAGGAAAATGTTTTTATTTTCTTTTTAAAGAAGGTTCCTCAGAAAGGACCAAGAATTACATATTTCACACATTTAAAGCAAATAAGAAAAATTTCCTCACATCCATCGTAGTTTAGGATAAAGATTTTTTATCACATAAAATAAAAAAAGAAGATGATTTGCATGCATAAGAGAACTTTAACAGAGTGGAAACATGGGCAGGTCAAATAAATATAATGATAGATCAACCTCAAATACTTTATATTCTGAAAACAGGGTTACAAAGCACAATCGAGATCGTTCCCAAAGTAGTTCTCTTGAAATTTCCAAAAATATATAGTCTGTTACATATTCTTGAAATTGTAAATGTGTTTTTCTTAAAGACTGGGATTGGGGCTCCTGTTGACCATAAAGCAAATAAATACATCTTTTAGAAGGAAGACAGTGGGCGGTAGAAGGATCAGCAAGACCTGGTAAGAATAAAAAAGGAGTTATCAGTCTTTGGTTAAACCTTTCTAGTGAAAGAGGTGGAATAACTAGATGAAGGACTTGATAAAGAAAATAAGGATGTGATCAACATAAACTTACTATGATGGTCGCTTGTGTGTTCATTTTCTCGTTGATGTCCTTTTATCGTTTTCATCAACGATTGCAAGAACGATCTCAACTGTTTTTTGCCCTTGATTTTTCAGTTTATTGATAGCCTTCTTGAACCATTCTTCGATGTAACTTTTCATAGGTGCCACGTTGATTTCACGCCGGATTTTAATATTGAACAACTCACCCTCCAAGTCTCAGAGATCAATGGAAAATCCATGTAATACTTCTTCAATATCCATGTAATACGGATTAATCCACTAGCCATTTATTTATGGCGTTCTCATCATATTCAATTATGCCATAGAATTTTTCAATTGACAATCCTTTAAAAATCTCAACTTGTTCATCAAAATGTTATTTTGTTAGGAACAACGAGTTGAGGATCAACTTGGGATCTTGGACTTCGTTAGTGCTTCTGGCTAGGTCTACCTCCATGAGCCTTTTGAATAGATCTTCTCTCCTTGTTATGTCTTGGTTTCATGCCTGAACGATGTTGTTCAAGTTCTTTATTTTCTCTTTCCAACAGGCATTCAGCTGCTTGATCTAACATGGAGAGGGAAGGTCCTCCTCTCTTCACTTTAGCTCTAACATGTTGGAAAATTTAATACCAAAGGGTGCCACAGAATCAAGGTAGAAACCTTCTTCATTTTTTAGGTGGGCATGTAGATATTCAAGGAAGGCATGCGCCCTCGAGCCAAAAGAAATCATTCTCTTTGAAACTTCCCAAGCTTTTGTAATCATTTCCATTATTTTCTTGATATTATTCTCCACATAGCTCCTGGATGATGTGAGTAAGATTGAGGATCCTTTTATTTTTGTTGCAAGCGTGGCGGGTCCAAAAATTTCCAAAGGGATGGAAAGGAGTGGAAGAGGCATCAAAGTCTCTTCCAGTTCCTTAATCCTTTCCTTTAACTTTATATTTTTCGCTTCGATACCACCAATGGAATTGTCCAATGCATCGTCAATTGCTTTATGAATTCTGGAAATTTGGGAAGGCCGTATATTTCTTAGGTTAACCTCTGAATGATATTTCCCCTTTTTATTCTTTGCGTCACTCTTCTCAATAATTAATTTCTTAGATTCGTTGTCAAAGACAACGCTCTGAAATACAAATGATTCTTCTTCATCAAATATCTCATTCTCAACAATTTCCAACGACTGATTCTGGTGGGGCGTGCCTAAGGGCTGGTCAATGTTACAAAACATCTTCTCAATGTCAACCTCAAGCTCCATATCTTCGAGGGAGAAGATATTGATGTCACTTTTGATGCGATGCTCTTCTTCCTCATAGGAAGTTTATGTGAGCTTTCATTTTTCCCTGGAGGGGTGTTCTTGTCTCCTCCTCCGCCAGAACTACTGTTGATTACGTTTTTAGATGGGTGGGCCACTGGAGCACTGCTCCGAGGTGTTGTAGTATTAGGATTAACAGTTGGGGACTGGGCACTCTTATCGATGGGACCTTTTCCTCTCTATTTTTATAATTCATTTGTACTAAGTACCGTCTCTAAGTCCCTAGCAGTGTTGGTAGGATTGCCCAGGAAATTATCTTCTTCTTCTCCTAGAATAGTGTGGATAAATGAATTGATAAAACCCATTGTTAACATATGTTCCACAAAGATTCTATTAGGTTCAAACCCTCTAATCTTTTCATCATACTTGAGATTCGATTTGTGGAAGTGTTTTGCAAATTCATCAATTTTGTTCATACTTCTTAATACAAAATCCCCAACTTTCCAAGGCAAAGGTATGAATTTCTTTTTTTGTTTTTCATGAAAAAAAGTGCAGCCAAAATTTATGTTTCCTTGCAACTTTTGTAACAAACATTATGTCGGATATATGGCATGGTAGAAAGGAGGGATTTTCCTTAGAATCAAAAATCTTGATAACATTGTAATTTTCCATTTGCTCCAGAGTCCCATTTTTGTCCAGGAATTTACTAGCCTAAGCGAATATTCTTGGAGTATCTTTTACAAACAACAATCCTTTAAGAACCAAGACAAAGTCATTGAAAACTTCATAAAAATGCAGGGAATATTTGTGCCTCCATAACACTTGGTACCAAAAGGTCACAGGGTCAAATTCACACTTCACCTTCTTGCATATAGACAATTTAGGAAATTGACAGCAATGCACTATCGCAAAAACCAAATAAGAAGACACAAAGAATTTCTTATCCTTTTTATACTGAGACAATTGGGAAGATATTTCAATGGAAATCAACTTCCCCCAATCGAAAATGGCTTGCTCCTTGACATTAAAATATAATATGTAAACAAACATACTGGAAATGTTGGCAGTATTTTCTTGGCCCGTAACTCTAGTAAATAACCAAGAAATTTCCCGAAATGGGTTTTTGAACAGGATGACCTGCAATCTGGTAATATCTTCAGGGATGGCCATGGGATTCTCCAAGAATTCAAGTAAGATATCAAGGTCATTGTCATGTTTTTTCAAGAAGTCCTTGCAATCTTCACCTTTGAAGGTGAATGTCGGTTATGGGAGTTTCATCATTTTACGGAATACTTAAGGCAAAAGAAAGACGGGAGAGGTCTTAGAGTTGAATCATCCACTGACTTGGTACATAATTCTTAGCACACCAGGTAAATAGTTCCTTGCAATCAAAAACTTCATGAACACAACCTGCATGAGAAATTTCGGACGTCGAAATTACCTCCTTCTCAGCGGAAGGGGATGAATAATAAGAGTACGCTCTAGACCACTGAAAGTTTTAGTCCTCTCGTCCAAAAATGTTAAAAGTATCTCCACATAATTTTTGTCGATCTACTACTGCCATAAGTTGACGAGAGCATTCTTTTGATCCAGATAATATTTGAAATGAGCGCTTGAGAGATATAATATAATCTTCCGCAAATAATGCTTTAATGTGGTTTAAAAAGAAATCTTCTCGAGCCCTTTGCCTATTAATGAAAATGTTTATGGGACCTGCATGATGAGTTATTAGCATTAATCATACTAAATGTGTATTTGGAAAAGCATGAAGGTGGCGGGGATGGACGAGAGAAAATAGCATTTTTGGACTTTTGTGAACCCGCCAACCCGTCATTGTAGAAGGTTGAGAAATGGATAAGTGTTGCAATGTGGTCAATCAGAATTAATATAGAAGAGATGAGATACTTAGGAGTTCGGGGATTCCGATGGTCAAAATGTAGATCGTGGATCATTTGGGTACAAAATGTATGTCATGGACATGGGATATGAAAACTTGAAACCCGCCAACCCGGGAACTCGCGACTGCAAAAATGGATAAGTATAGAATAATGTGGTGGTCGATCGAACTCATGATGTGAGAGTGTGGATGGAGATGAGGATAGGCGAGTCCACCAACCCTCAAACCCGTCATTTTGGAAAAATGACTAAGTATAAGAACTATAAAGGGAGAATAGAAGGGAAAAAAGAAAAGGGGAATTTGGGTAAGTATAGAAGAGGGAAAAACAATGGACAAAATAAGTTGGGAAAAAAGAGAAGGGGAGGGAAATTTTGGAAGCGAGAATTGATCTCAACAAAACTACAGATCATATCCATGAAATTCATATTTTCAGAAGGATCCTCATCTTGCCGAGGACACTCATATTCTTTGTGAGGCTCTTAGCATGGAAGACACCAAGCTTCTTGTTCAGTTTCAACCATCCCAACTGGTTTCAAAGTCTCAAGGGCCTTTGCCTTTTGTTGAGGCCTCGATTTCCAACCTGTGGCATCTCTCTGTTTTCTGGTAAACTGAGGTCTGGAGATAGATTTATTTTCCTCAAAAATAGTCAAACGGCCCATGATATTATTTTTTGCTTGAACAAATTGAGTACTCATATGATCTATCTTCTGATTCAAGAGGGCAATCGGATCAGGAACACTGCTACCAGAAGCCCTAGTCTTTGCTCCTGCCTTGACACGAGGATACAGAAATGGATATATCTTTGAGTCAAGGATATTTTCTTCAATATCAACACTGTATTATTTGGCTTGCACCAAAGAAGTGGGCTTCTTATCCTTTAGAATAAAATGAAATTTTCCATCAAATGCATTCACATAAAGGAGAAGAATTGTTGCAGCTGTAGGACGCAAATCTGTCGGAATTAGACTATATAACCTTGGTATCAAAATCACTCACTGTCTCATTCTCCTTTTTATTTATCTGATTGAATTCAGCTACAAGCATCCCACTGTCTTTATTCATTGTCCATCTGCTTTTAAATAATTTGGAAAAATCTTCATAGGATGTGACATGATTATCCAGAAGGCCTATGAACCATCTGAGAGATTCTTCATTCAATGATGAAGCTCATAACCTCACGGCTACATCCTCATGCCCAACTTTTGCATTATCCATGCCCCAACCTATGGTGTAGAGATGATCTTCAACAATCACTACATTGTTTCCTAAGAACTTTGGTAACCACTTGTTTAACTATTTTGGCATTGCATTGGGGTATCCATGGATGGTGGCCATGTTAATGGGTTTGTAGAGGTATTTTTCCCAGGGGTGAGCCATTGGAGCAAGGAGAAGGGCACTGTGGAAGAGGATTTTGACAACAGGAGACTTAAGGTGAGGCCTTCTTTGGTAGACCTTAGAAGGTTTGAACCTCCCTAGGGGAAAAGGCTTAGAGGAGGAAGGGTTATGGGAAGGTGGGTTCTCCATATGAGCTTCAACGAGAGCTCATCGAAAAATGGAACATCCCTTGGGTGGAGTCGCCAAGAAATCTAGGGAAAAGGCTTCGAGATAACTTTCCAAAGTTTCATTAGGGTTAAGAAGAGGATTCAAAATCCTCCCCAAAAACAATGCCAAAATGTTATTGCACAAGTTGTAGGTTGGGAAAATCCTGACCCAACTACCAAATGGTGACAACTTTTAGAACACCTACCCACTGTCACCTTAGGTAGGTATTCTCGTCACTTTAGAGATTATAGAATCACCTCAAGGGGGGAATCCCGGTGACCCTGGGCAGAATGAGATGAAGAGTGAAGTGATGAAGGAAGGTCCCCCTAATGTTCAAGGTAGAATATGTGGAAAGTATTAGGAAAGTGTATAAGTGGTAGCCAATGGTTTCCAAGAGATAAGAACAAATGCAAAGAATGTTGTACCTACCCGAGACATAAGAACAAGCCAACCATATATGTATAATGTTAGGTAGACAAGCAAGTTAAGCGCGTTGTCCCTAATTGCAGCAGTAAACAACAATGTATATCAGCAAAGAATAAGTATTAAAGTTTCCAAATAATTGCTAAAATTGCACTAAAAGATGGTAGAGATAAGTTAGATAAACGGTAGTGACATTCAATTATGAGAGCACATGACTTTAGCAATGAAACAAGGTTGTAATAAAAGGTGTTTGCATAGATATTTTTCAGCCTTATGTCTGTAGAAAACAATTTGTTACAATGGTAAATCCAAGCACCAAAACTCACAAAGAATCCACCCAAAAGTTGCGCTAGATCAAGTAGATAAGTGTGGCAAACTCTTGGCAAATTCTGATGGTTGAAAATCAAGTTATCAATGAATAAGTGTTAGGGTTTCGGCAACCCTAACAGTTGTAGATGAAGTTTTATAATATCATCAAGCAATATCCCTTTAGAGGGGACACCCTAGTGGTTAAGAGGTGCACTAGGCACAATGAACAAAACCCAAAATGTAGAAAATTGAAAACGCAAAAATTCATGTTTCCCAGTGCACTATTTTATTTCTCCAATGAAAAATATTCAGATTAGTGCCTTTAAAATTGGGTGAATGGAATCTTTAGGGCACAACTTGGATCAACAATATCCCTAGGGATGAAAATCCTCTTACTCCCTAAGGTATTCCAACGAAATTAAGGTAAATCTAGGAGGGTGTACACACTTGTACTTCTTACCCCTTACACCAAACAATAATATTTAATTTACACTTTTTACACATTAGAAACCCTAAAATAAGATGGTTTCACCCCTTTAGGGAGATGTTTTAACACTTGGAGCAAGTCATTGGAGTTGGGGAAGCATGGCTAGGCCTCCAAAGGCCATTTGTCATCCATCCAAGCCTCTTATTCATGGTTCAAAAACTCCTTCCCTAAAACCGTGCCACATGTCAATGAGCAATACCTCCATCACCACAAACCCTATCCCTAGGTGACATCAAGCCTCAAGAAGTGACATTTTTCCCCTCCTAGGAAAGTCATTTGGCATGTGAGGACTAGGTCATGTCTTCCAAGGTGTCTCCTAGGCCTCCAAAGGCAAGTCATCATGATCCAGCATGTGGTCCCTTGGAATCCAACCTATGGGATTCAAGCCCCATGGAAGCCCAAGCTAGGCTTGTTCCTCCAAAATTGTCCACCATACAAGGTCCTACAAAACAAATAGGCACGCCCTCCAAGGATCTCAAGTCAAAATATCATGGCAAGTGAAAACCACATCTAATAAACAAGGCACCTAAACATGTGCATCAAAACTACCTCATCAAATTAAACAAATTCTCCAAGACCCTATACAATTGACCAGGTTTAGGTATGGGAGGGGTGTCATAAAGGTCCTATTGGGTAGACCAAAACCCTCAAGTAGGGGATGCTCCCAAGGATGCCCCTTCAAGTTCATGTAGTGGATGATGAGGTGGATAGGGGGTATACTTCATAGGTAAATTAGTTTCATGACATACAAGGGCTCGTATTGTCTCATTTATGGGTGCCTTTATAGGGGGTGTGTTGCACCTTCTTCTTCAATGCAAACTTTTTCCAAGCCCATTTATTGTCATTTATTAATTCATTAATGATCCAAACATGTGTGCACTCCCAATAGTGAATTGATTAGCTTGGGGGGCAGTAAAATAGTGTCACTTGAACAAATATGTCCACAAAGTTTTGTATGGGTAACTGTTAAAATTTTGGTAATGCTCATTTAACCATAGACAATGTCAAATTATTTTCACCCAACCATAGGCACTTACACATGCCACCCCCGAGCATAGTAACCTTTTCTTAGATAGATTCTGGAAAGTCCACTAGACCTAACAGATAAACCCTAACCATAAATACCAATACTGTTGTGGTAGCAGCATGGTATCAAGAGAGTGTACCTCTACAAATAGAAGTGTACCTTTACCAAGAGAAGCACACAAGACAGATACCAAAAATACTAATATTACACCATGGAAACTGTAGCACTATCCTCTCTAGACATGTGCCTCCTTTTGCTATAGTTGTTGCTCCTTAAACTTGCGCCCTAGTTGAGTGAGTGTATGTGCGTTCAAATGAGGAGCTCCTGGCCTCTATTTATACTAGTCTTCCAAGGTGTATTTTCATGTGGGAATGACCTCACTTTGTGGAGCCTTCTATTTACTTTAATATTAATCTTCTTGGGCTGACTTCTCTTCTAGGATATTCCACATCTTCTTAATGGTTCTCTTGCTTCCAGAATATTCTACTCTAAGTACAAAGTTTATACTGGAGGTTAATACCTCCCGCAACTACCAATATGTCAACACTACCTATTATCTAGGGAGGTATTAACTATTATGTTCTTCATGTAATGGTCTCAATCACATCCATCCATATCACATGGCATGGGAAAGACTCACATGGTCTTGCAAACCAGTCTATAGGTAGCATCACCACAACCACACAGGTTATCTCATGATCAAACAGATCATGTCACATGTATCACCATCATAGCCAGACATGCTCTGTCATAGTCACACACATACTATATGATGAATTAATACATCACAATTACCATCATATCCATACACTGGCTCTGTCATAGTCACACATAACCTATCTGATGGCCATGCCACAGTCATGCACCTAGGGCCTCATCAAATCATGTAGCATATCTCTAGTGGGCACAGCCTTGTTTTCCTCTCGGACCTTATGGGTCTCGACATCCTTTCAGACCTTATGTCATTACAAGACTTCATCTAGCCCACTCAAATCTAGGAAACTAGCCAGTTCACATAGAACTGTACTACTACCCAATCCACACAGAGTTTGGGAAATTTAGTTTGACCAGTTCACACACAGAACTCTGCTACTACCCAATCCTTACGAAGTCTAGGAAACTATTAAGTTTGAGCCAATTCACACACAAAACTGCGCTACTACCTAATCCATACGAAGTTCAAGAAACTGAGATGCCTGCAAATGACTACCCAATGTTGCCACACATTGTAAGATACTTCCCCAAGAATCGCATATGTGACTCATCACTCCCTCTTACGAGGTAATTTCTTCTGGACCACGCCAAGCTTGTCCCTGAATTACTCAAACTTTACCTTTGATGGAGGTTTGGTCAACACATATTTTATTTTCTCATTTGTGCCAATATACTCGAGCTTCACTGATCCCTTTTGCACCAGATATCGAATATAATGGTACTTCATCTCAACGTGCTTGGACTTGTCATGAAACACTAGGTTCTCAGACAACTTTATACAACTATGGTTGTCACAAAAAATACAAGTCGCCTCCAACTCGAGATCAAACATCCCTGTAAGCAACTTTTGAAGCCACACAACGTATCTACTAGTTGAACATGTTGCTATATATTATGCCTTGGCCATACTGAGTGCCACACTAGTCTACTTCCAACTGAGCCATGAAATCATAGCTAACCCCAAACTGAAGCAACATCATGATGTATTCTTCTGATCTGTGACACTACCGGCCCAATCTGAATCATCATAGCCTTGCAGTCTTATCTTATGATCTAAAACATATCATAATCCAAAGTCTATCATACCCTTCAGGTACCTTAACATGTGCTTTGTCACAATCAATTGAACATGTCTTGGTTCATCCATATACTGACTCAAAGTGTTTACCGCAAAGCATATATCTTGCCTAGTATTCGTCAAATACATCAATGAACCAATCATCTTCCTGTACATGGTGACATCCAATGTCTTTGAAGAAGTATCATTCAATAACTTCAGGTTCGTCACCATCAGTGTGGGCATGGATTTATAATCCATCATTTTGAATCTCTTCAGAATTTATACTGCATATTTTCCTTGGCTAAGGAAAATTTCGTCTGGTTTCTGCCACACCTCTAGACCCAATAAATAATGCATCATACCCATTTCTTTCATCTCAAATTCTGATGCAAGCTTTCTCTTATACTAAGCGATGAGATTCTTGTGCCCTGTTAGAAACAGGTCATCAACATATAACAAAAATATCATTGGTCCACTATCCTTATCCTTGTAGTAAAGGTTGGGATTTTCTTTACTCTTGGTAAAACCCAAGCTCATCATAAATTTGTCAATTCTATTGTACCATGCCCTGGGTTCTTATTTCAATCCATACAAGGATTTCTTCAATTTGCACACATGTGTCTGCCTATCATGTGTCTCGAATCCTTGTGGTTTCTCCACGTATACTTTGTCTTCTACTACACCATTCAAAAAAGTTGTCTTCACGTCCATCTGGTGTACCTTCCATTTCATTACTACAATTATCACAAGTATAGCTCTAATCGAAGTGTATCTCACCACAAGAGAAAATGTCTCCTCTTAATCTATTCCTTCTTTCTGGGAGAACCCACGAGCCACAAATCTTGTCTTTTACTTCTCAATACTACCGTATGTTGAATGTTTCATCTTGTAGATCCATTTGGAACTCACAACTGATTTCTCTTTCGATCTCAGAACCACATCCCAAACATCATTCTTATTGATGGACTCATATTCTTCAATCATGGAATCTTTCCATAATTTCTTCTCTGCAACCTCTTCATAATAGGTAGGCTCAACATCAATGATATCACATTATAATGCCACATAACTGGAATATGGCCGAGGTTTCTTGATTTCTCTGAAAGATCCATCTGGAGCACCATACTTCTCAGCATCCTGAATGATCTCACGAGCCCAAGTTGGTCTTCTTTTCTTTGTACTCATTTCTACAGGTCTTTGTGGTTCTTCCATGTCATGTTCCTCTGGACCATGCTCTTCTAGCACAACATCATTACATGCATCTGTATCTACAACTCTAGGAGCTTCAGGCTCAACATCATGGATCTCATATGTATGATGTTTCCTTAATCTAATAAAGGTTGCATCCTCATCGAAGGTAACATCTCTGATAATCTCGATCTTTCTGTAACCAAGGATGTAGAATCTATATTCCTTTGATGTCTCACTATATCCAACAAATATACCCTTCTTTCCTGAAGGATCCAACTTTGATGTCTTATCTTTGGGAACATGCACATACACTGGACAACCAAATATCCTCAGGTGGCTAACCTCTGGATTTTCTCCTGAAAACATTTTTTTTTTCCCAAGTACATGGTGAGGACTTTTGTTCTGCACATATACAACGGTCTGGGCTGCTTATTCCCTTAGATGCTCGGTAAATTTTGATCATGAATCATGGCCTTTACTGCTTCCATTATCATCTAGTTCTTTCTTTCTGCCACACCATTGTGTTGAGTATTGTAGGGAGTAGTGAGCTCCCTCTTAATCCCAACTTCTTTGTAGAATGCTTTGAAGTCATATGATGTGAACTCTCCTCCATTATTCACTAAGTGAAGTGGTTTTCATTTGTACACACATGTCTGAATGCACGATGTCCAAAATTCCTTTGGCTTTGATGTCACTTCTTGGGAATGGGCTCTTCCTGATGTTCATTCTACTCCATGTCTCAAATTGGAGGCTATCTAATATGTTTCTTTCTACAACTGTCATTGTAGATCCTTCTCAGAGTTGTCACTGGTGAATTTATTTAATGGTAACCTTCCTGTAACACTTACATCTCCATGGTAACCTCCATGGAATTTGTAAGATAACCTTCCCGAGAAAATAGCAACAAGAGCAAACATATTTCCAATTTAATAGCATTTTCATAAGAACATATCTGTGGTAACAAGAATAAAAGACAATTTCATGGTAATAATAATAGCATTACCGAGGTGACATTCCTGGAATCAAAACAAGAAATATCTCCCAGAGGAGATGTTAGTTCATCTTGCAAACAACTACAATAAGAATTTATATCAATAGTACTCACATGCTACCAAGTATTCATTGTACCTAGCAGTAATAGAACCTTTCAAAGATTGTTGTCACAATTATAGTGTTTACTTGTAATGTAGCAATTATCCAACTTGATATGTGCAAATTGGAAACTTATCAATTTAATCAATCAAACCTAGAACCTAGAGTCTTATCTCCAAGATTGAGTGTTGTATTCTTTTGAGTCTCCGTCACTCAAGATGACAAGTATTCTCTCCAACCTATCCCTTGTACTTTACCATATGATTTCTTGAAAGAAATATGAGTTAGGGAATATAATGAAAGTTAAATCTAAAATCTCAATCTTAATCAATCTGATACTTTGACTAAAGTCAGCTTATAACTTTAACTTTGACCAGAGGTTTGACTTCAACCTATCTGGATTAAAAAATCAACCTTGATGTTTTTGTTGACGTAGAGCACCAAAAGGTGTACTAGGCTAGGGTGCACTAGGACAACCAATAATTAGGCCCAACACTTCACTAAAAGTGCCCAATGAATTTGGGTTAGGGTTTGTTGCCGCTACAAAACCAGAAACCCTAAGTGGAACTGCCAAAAGAATGGCTAGCAAGTTGATCTAGGGAAATAATAATTTTAGCATCCTTCGACAAGTTGCTCAATGAGCTACCAGAAAATTCATTGGACCAGAGGAACTACAACTGGTAATGCAACTGGCGCTACAACCGGCACTGCAATTGGTGCTGCAACTAGCACTACAACTTCTTCTTCAATGAATCCTTCTAGATAAATGAAGCCTTGACCTAGGGTTTTATGAGGAAACCCTAATTTTTTCAATTTCAGAATTTTGGAGATATGATCTAGGGGAAAGATTCGCCCTTCTTATGTGAGCTTCTTGGTGGCTTTTGTAAGTGCTCAATGAGCTTGAAAATAGGGGAAAATGACGATATTACTTTCAGTGGTTAGACTATTCTAAAGGAAACTGGCTCTGATACCATGTTAAAATGTTGGTAATGCTCGTTTAACCATAGACAATGTCACATCATTGTCACCCAACCATAGGCACTTACACATGCCACCCCTAAGCACAGTAACATTTTCTTAGATAGATTTTGGCAAGTCCACTAATACCAACAGATAAACCCTAGCCAGAAATACCAACATTATTTTGGCAACAACACAATATCAAGAGAGTGTATCTCTACCAATAGAAGCATACCGTTACCAAGAGAAGCACACAAGAGAGCTACCAGAAAGACTGATATTACACCGTAGCAAATGTTGCACTACCTTCTCCAGAATTGTGCTTCACTCTACTGCAATTGTTTCTCCTTAAACTTGCACCCTACTTGAGTGAGTGTGTGTGTGTGTGTGTGTGTGTGTTCAAATCAGGAGCTCCTAGCCTCTATTTATACTAGTCTACCAAGGTGTATTTTAATGTGGGGTCGAGCTCACTTTCTGGAGCCTTCTATTTAGTTTACTATTAATCTTCTTAGGTCAACTTCTCTTCTAGGGTATTCCACATTTTTTTAATTGATCTCTTGCTTCTGGAATATTCTACTCTAAGTCCAAAGGTTACATTGGAGGTTAATACCTCCCACATATACCAAAACATCAACAGTAACCATGTAAATCATTATAATGAACTTTTGTTAGTCTTATATTCAAGAGGGATATTTATTTTGTGTTTGATATTGTCTAGGTATTCAATTATTTTAAGAGAAGAAACTCATCGTTCTCAAGACCTGTCTGGGTGAGCATATAGAAGGATTATATTTTAGGTTCTTATCTTTTTTCAGCAACCATCCCCTAAGCCTTTGTCCCCTTCTTCCCATGAAATGAGGTACATGCCCTTCTTGGGTCACTAAATTCAAAGAGCTTAGAAGAGGGAAATATGATGGGAGTGTAATGAGTGGAAAGTGGTAAGTATGGTTAGGAATTGTACGATAACTTCTCAAGAAACCCCCAGTTGCAACCCTTCCCCAAAACTTGGCCACTTACTAGGAAATATATGACACTCACCACGGTGAAACATGGTCAAAATCATAATGTCCAAGCAGGTGTTCTATAATCAAAAGAAGCTTAAATACAACATGTTCAAATGCCTCAAATATTTGGGTGATTATCTGCCACAATACTTGACTTGTACCGCATGGAGCAAGACCCATGTGTTGTCCAGAAGCTAGATGGTGTGGTGGATGCACTGACAATGGATCCAAATTGTTGTGATAGAGTAAGCTTCCATATGTGCAAATGGACACTTCTAGTTATGTGGTCTCTCGGCACTCCATATCTGCGACCTGAGGGCCTTGAGACATCATCTCCTTAATTATCCCACAAAATGGGGATAACAAGCCCATTAGAAGCATTATATGGAAGAAAATACAAAACGCCAATGAGTTGGGACAACCTAGCAAACAGAGCAGTGGTTGGGTCAGAATTGCTCAGAGAAATGGAAGAGTAGATGGTGAAAATAAAACATAATTTCAAGGTTGAGAAAATTTATGCAAAGAAAGGCAGAAAGCACAGAGAATTTAGAGTGGGAAAACATGTCTTCTTGAAAGTGAAAGATAATAAAAGTTCACTTAAATTGGGGAGTTTCCCAAAACTAGCAGCAAAATATTGTGGAACTTTTGAAATCCTAGAGAAAATTGTTCATGTTGCATACATGCTTGCACTTCCTGCATCCATGTGCATTCATAATGTATTCCATGTGTCTTTGCTTAAAAATTATGCTCATGATGCTAATCATGTAATTGATTGGAATTTGATCTAGGTGGAGCATGAGCGCAATTTCCAGGTCCAACTCGTGTGCATATTGGATAGGAAGGTTAAATTGCTCTGGAATCAATCCATTGAACTAGTAAAGTATAGTGGACCTACTACAGTCTTGAGGACACGCCATGGGAGCATGAGGAGGCCATGCAATGAGAGTACCTGCATCTTTTTGGAGTTTTTAAAAGAATTTTGAATGTACATGTGTATATAATGCATTGAAGATAGTGAAAAAATAAGGGGAACGGGAATGTAATACCCCCATGTCGAACCCCAAGTTGTAAATGTACATATGCTTTATAGGCTAGTGAGATAGGATGTTTTGGGCCAGAGTGCCTATGTATATATATATGTCTTGAGGTTAGAGTGCATGTGTGATTTAGGCCAGGGAGCCTATGATTTGAAAGGCCAGTGAGCCTAACAAATGTAATATGTAATCAGACTCAGATATATTAATAAAATACATCATTTTTGCGGACCAAGTTAGACGAAAGAGTATGGGGGGCTAGGAATCCACGAGAGGGAAAGGGGGATAGGACTTGAGAGGAAAAGGGGCCAATTCAAGGGGGCTTAAGCCAAGGAATTAAATAATAGTATTCCTAAGTGCTAAGTCTTATGATATGATTTTATCCTAAGTTCCTAAGTGAGGGGAACAAATCACCAACTGGAGCAAAACGTAGTTCCTTGAATG
Source organism: Picea engelmannii (assembly GCA_009831015.1). Lineage (NCBI taxonomy): Eukaryota > Viridiplantae > Streptophyta > Pinopsida > Pinales > Pinaceae > Picea > Picea engelmannii. The sequence goes on from ML796623.1 coordinate 21,966, forward strand.
CCAAGTGCCAATATTGGAACATCCATATATAATGTGGGTAATTTAGTGTAATTATCATTTTTCATTCATTCCACTCCATCATCTGTACCATTTCCTACAGAGTGGGAGCTATGAAGTTGGTGTTACCTTGTAAATCCTTGGTGGTTTGGGTTGAAGAAGTAGGTTGTCAGGAATGTGGAGCATTCTTTTTGGGTGAGAGATTTTTTGGGAATAGGTTTCCCTGTGTGCAGGCCTAGTAGTGATATAAATCTTTGAGTAGACTTGTGTTCTAAGTGCCATGGAGCTCTAAGACTTCCTAGAAAGCCTATTGTTGAATCCCTAGAAGGGAAGTGGGACAACTGAAGGATTGTGGAGTAGTGAAGGGGTACACTTCCTTGAGTGGGACAGGTTGTGGGGAATGAGAGGCTATGAGGTGGGACTGATACTAGAGTTGGTGGCATTGGCCTTGTCCTAAAATTTTGTGCTATTGGACCTTAGTTTGGTTTAGGTATCATTTTCCCTAGTAGATTCATAGCCCCATCTTGAGGGTGACATGTTGTTGAGAGTGAAGGAACAACAAACTCTATGGTTGGGAGTAAAATATGAGGTCTACAACGAGTTGGTGATTTTCATTAAAAGAAAAGTGTCGTTTATGTGTTATTATGTTGATTAATGTGTGTTATTTATTTTAGTTACGTTATGCTATAATTATAAATAATTATGCATGGATTATATACTGTTAGGACTGCATAATTGTGTTCATATGCAGGGCATATTAATTAATTAATTGTATGAAAGAATTAATGGGATGAAATGGAGAAAAATT